>VHZZ01001061.1:48403-65455 GCA_009801015.1 Silene noctiflora | reverse complement strand
AGTAACATCCATTCTAGAAGTGACTTAGGTAAATTCTAAGCCAAGAAAGTAGTGTAGATTACCAAGATCTTTGATTTTAAAAGCACTATCCAGGAAAGACTTCAAGGAATCAATCTTTGTCTTATTGTCTCCAGTAATCAATATATCATCAACATAAACAACTATAAAAACATGAGARCAATCTGAGATCTTTTAGAATAATGAATAATCATTGAGAGACTGAACATAACCTTTGGATTTAAGGGCAGAACTCAACTTGGAATACTATTGCCTAGAAGCTTGCTTTAGTCCATAAAGTGACTTTTGACGTCTGCAAACTAGGTGAGGATTAGATAATGACAGACCTGGAGGGGGCTTCATATATACTTCCTCATCCAACTCCCCATGTAAAAAAGCATTTTTAACATCTAATTGGGTGATATTCTGCCTTTTTTCAGAGCAACAACTACTAAGCTCCTAATTGTAGTCGTTTTCACTATAGGAGAAAAAGTTTCAGTGTAGTCAATCCCTTCCTTTTGTGCGAATCCCTTAACAACCAACCTAGCCTTGTACCTCTCAATAGACCCATCAGCTTTGTGTTTTACTTTAAAGACCCACTTACAACTGATGGACTTTTTCCAGGAGGAAGAGAGACAAGTGACCAGCTATTATTAGCCTCAAGGGCAATGAATTCAGATGCTATAGCTTGTTGCCATTCAGGATAATCAATTGCCTGTTCATAACTTTGAGGTTCTTGAACAGGATGTAGTGTAGAAGCATGCAATACATAACTTGGACTGATGTCAGTAAAAGGTGGTTCAAAAGGTGAGGTGCACAAAGAAGTAAGGGTATGATTATAGTCTAGAGTAGAAAAGTTAGCTAAAGTTCTTCTTAAAGGGTAATGAAAATCTTTCAAATGAGAAGGAAAAACAATATTTCGAGTGGAGTGTCTAGTGGGAGCATAAGAGGGAATAGGAGAATTTCTAGTAATATTATTTGTATTATTATTATTATTATTATTATTATTATTATTATTATTATTATTATTATTATTATTATTATTATTATTATTATTATTATCATGGTTAGTATTGATTTTATTATTATTTGTTTCATCAATACTATTAGGTAAAGAAGATTGATCAGACTCAGTAGAAGTAGGAGGGGAAATCGGAAGAGGTAGAAAATGATTGTAAGTATCAGGAAGATAAGGGAAGATCTGTTCATGAAAGACAACATCTCTAGAATAGAAAATGGTCCTGGTATCTAATTTCAAGAGTTTGTAAGCTTTTTTACTAAATGGATAACCCAAGAACAATGCAGGTGCGGCTCTAGGATCAAATTTGCTTGTACCATGTTTGGGTGTAGGAGTAGAGAAAAGACATCCAAAGGTTCTAATGTGAGAAAGGTTTGGTGGCTTATTGAAAAGAATTTCATATTGTGATTTGTTATTTAGGATTTTGTTAGGCAATCTGTTTATTAAGTATGTTGCAGTGAGAATGCACTCTCTCTAGTATTTCTTAGGTAAATTCGATTGAAAAATAAGGGATCTAGTTGTCTCAAGAAGGTTCTTGTGTTTGCTTTTAACTACTTCATTTTGTTGTGGAGTATGAACACAAGAAGTCTGGTGTATAATCCCATTTTGGGAAAAATAAGAAATGGTAGGTATACTTGAACCAAGTTCAAGTGCACTATTAGATCTAAGGATTTGATTTGTCTATTGAAATTGAGTTTTTTTAAAAGTAATAAAATTTTTGATTAAGTCAAAAGCAATGCCTTTAGTGGAAATAAGATGTATCCATGTAGTTCTAGAATAGTAATCAACAATTGTAATAAAATACTTATAACCATTGTTTGTAGGAATGGGATATGGCCTCCATAGGTCAACATGTATGAGCTGAAAAGGATAAGTAGATTGTATGTGGCTATTGGGAAAAGAAAATATGTGTTGTCTAGCTTTGGAACAAATAGTGCATGACAAAATTTGATCTTCATTCAATTAAGTGAACTTACAAAATGACATATTCTTGATTTTATACATTGGCAAATGACCCAATCTAGAATGCCACATGGCAGCATAATTAGAATGAGAAGAATCTAAAGATATAGTTGAGTGAGAGGAGGCTCGAAAAAGGTAGAGGTTCTTGTGAACTCTACCAAGAGTCATTGGAATCTTCATAGAAGAGCCCTGCAAAAAGCAAAGAGAAGGTGAAAAGCTTATGATAGAATTTAGCTGTTTAGCTAATCTGGCTACAGAAAGAAGATTAAACTTGAAACATGGGACAAAGAGAACATCTTTTAAAATGATTTCAGATGTTGAAGAGTCTATTGATCCAAGATACTCAAGGAGGAGGAGGGGGGAGGGGGGGATTGAGTATACAAATTTTTCGCTATTTTAACAAACCTTTGTATTTAACGTGATTAGTTAATTACTTGAAGCTTATTGATTAAACATCAGCAAATAAAGCGATCACAAATAAAGAAAACGAACGAAGAGGCAATAACACAAGGAGTTTTGAAGTGGTTCGCTTTCACAAGTCGAAACCTATGTCCACTATTCTCGATTAATAATTTTAGTACCTTTCTACGGATTACAAATTTATCAACCTAACTCGTACAACTAACTCAAGTTTTAACTCACTTTGAGTATCGTTAAATACTCGACTAACTTACGCTAATAAGAAAGTGCTTGATTATTCTTCTAGTGTTCACAAATTAACGAGTAAGAAATAACTTTGCAAATGAGTTTTACGTAAACTCAAATTTTGCACTTAGATAATTTTTGCTCGAAAAAGTCGTGTATCTTTCAATGAAGCATGTCTCTTATTTATTTCAAAGAGCACGATCTAGGGTTTGAGAGAAACCCTAGATATCGAGAATTAAGATAATATGGAAGTAAGATATTATTTCCTATTATTTTTATTTAGATAATCTTTAAGGAAGGATAAAAGATAATGATAAAGATACACATATCTTTATCAAATGTTCCTTTGATATTCTTCCTTAAAACTCTAGATATGATAAGATATGAAACAATAAATATATTATCATAAGATCTAACTATATATTGCAAAGATACAAGATAATATGGAATTATTCTAAAGACAATATCCATAACTCATATCTATGGATCCACGAAAATAAACGGGCCATACGCTCGTTGATGTTTTCGTGAAAACCCTAGCATTAAATATAGGTTAGGTCCATTAGGGTTTTGAATATGAAGGCTTACAAAACCTAATTAGTAATGAGGAAACGACTCATAAGTTGTTCCTCCAGTTTTACTAATTACTCGAGTAAACCTTAATTCACATTCAAACAAAGATTCATGCATACCTCTACTATAAATATGTTTTATTGCCACATTGATAGATAAGACTTTGAAAACGATTTTACAAAAATATTTTAAAGAAAACTTTTGTCGTGATATTTAAAATATTCACATCTCAAAGTTATAGTAGAACACCTGTAACTTTGAGTCTTTATACAAGTAATGTTATAGTTGTGAAGTCAGAACTTTACTCATTAAAGATTACCGTTTTGAATACCATTACTAGACGACAACCTATTATGATTAAATCTTCCTGGAGATCTTCAATATAGGCTTCCTCTTCTTATCTAAGCTTAAGTGGATCTATTCTTTAGAATTCCTTGATCAAAGCTTGATAAATTGACCTTGACTAAATACTTGATCATAAAGCTTGCTTAACTTTGACGTAATCACAATTATTGAATAATATTGAATTCAAAATATAAAGATTGAGCACAAAATTAAGAGCAACTGCATACTTGTCATCATTAAAACTTAAGCATATCAAATGAAATAATGATGTAAAAGAGGTAACAGGAACAGTCCCAATGATATTAATGGTGGTAGTCTGACCAGTGGGCAAGGTAATAGAATAAGGTTTAGTAATGGTTCTAACATCAGAAAACAAGTCAATGACTGCACACATGTGATCACTAGCACCACTGTCCAAAATCCAAGAGTTATGAGAAACAGAAAAGGCTTTAGAAAGGGTTGTATTACCAGCAAAGTTGGCAGAACCAATATTGGAGTTATCTGTGGGTGGAGAAACATGGAGTGCATTCTGCAGCTGGTTGTACATGGTACGAGAAATAACTTGGTCGCCTGGATGGTTGAGACCTGAACTCCCAGAGCCTGAAGCAATTAACCCTTGCTTGTAATCACTGTGCTGAAAACCAGGAAAATGCCCATTGTTGTTGAAAGTCTAACCAGGAAATTATTGAACATTGTTAGCAAATCTCCTTTTTTTGTTATTGAATTCTAATATCCTGCAATTACTGATGAGGTGTCCTGGCTTCTTGCAGTAGTTGCAAGTCTTGATTTTAGGTTGTTCATTATCCTTGGAATCTGGCTTATTGTAACTGGGTTTGATTTGGTTATAGAATTGAGTATTTTGAAATTGATTGTAAGGCTTGGGTTGAGGTTGAAACTGATTATAAGATGTATTTGTAACCTTTCCTTTGAAATTCTTAGCATAAAAAGTTGCAGATTCATGATGAATTTGAGCATCTTGACTGAATTCTCTTTGCTTTTTTCCTGTAGCAGAACATTATACACAGAGGCAATGGAAGGAAGGGGATTTTGCATTAACAATGTTCCTCTAAGAACCTTATATGAATCATTTAGTCCCATCAAAAATTTAACAACTCTTTGATTATGTTGGAATTTATCTCTTTTCTCAGCAGCTCCACAAGTACAAGCACAAGAGCAAGAAGGACTGAGACCCATTGCATCAACCTCATCCCATACTAGTTTGAGTTTAGTGAAATAACTTGCAATTTTATCATCACCTTGACTCAAATCAATTAATTTCTTATGAATTCCATATAATTGTACACCATTAGTTGGCCATAACGATTCTCGAGTTCTTCCCAAGCAATTTTAGCAAAATTTGAGTAAAGAACAGAATTCGCAATTTCAGAAGACAAAGCATTCAAAATCCATGTAAAAAATATATCATTGCACTGTTTCCAAGTTCTAATTGCAGAATCAGGAGAAGTAGGTTTAGGAATTGTAACATCGATGAATCCTAATTTGTTCTTTGTTGACAGCGCAATCTCCATAGTCCTCTTCCACCCGCTGAAAACGTCACCTTCAAACACATTTGAAATCAGCTTTGATGTTAACAGATCTGTTTTGCTAATCTTCGTTGAATTGTTGTCGCTGACTTCTCCGTTTTCCGGCATTTTTGCAGGAAATTGTTCTTCGCGTGATCGTAATTAAGTTGATGAATTTGTGATTTTAGTAACGAGATTTATATAGGAAATAAGAAATAGCAAATATTTTGTGATTTTGTGACGAATTTTGAAGTAAATTGGATATTTTTGTGATTTCTGAGAGTAAACCCTAAAATTTGGAGAAAACAGAAAATTCGAGAAATTAAGCGAAATTATCTTTGATGCGGAAGTGAAATGAAATGAAATTAGGTATAAAAGCAGGACTAGCCTGCTCTGATACCATAAAAGAATCCATTGAGAAGTGCGGAAGCCACAAGAAAGCTTGAGAAAATATCTGATAAAGTTCTAGAAAGAGAAGGACTAAATAAAAAGATTGATTTTTATTAATGATCAATATGAATGTATGATAAGTTACAAGGTATTTATATATAATTGGAATAGGTAACCACTCTAACAACTTTGTAACTACTTTGAGTAACAAACTCAAGTTATTCCAACAGTTACTTAGGTATTTAATGTTAGTTAATTAGATAAAATAAGGATTTAGGTGTTAAATGATGAAGTGTTAGTGTTTAGATAACAAAAAAAGGTGTCATAAGTCATACGAGTAACAATGTTATGATGGAAGTTTGTCAAATTGTAGAAACTAAAAATGAGGGGTATCATGTGTAATTTGCCAAAATTCAAGTGTACAATGGGAAATATCTGAAGATTATATAGCACACCCTGAATCATCGGTGTACAAACTTAGGCTAAGTTTATACGAGGATGAGAGTGGGTATGAGAGTGGGTCAGAGCATGAGACTTGCAGGAAGTTTTAGTCGGACTTGGGATGAAATGTATGAGCTGTTGGAAAGTCTGAAGAGGTGTCTTTTGTTTCCAAGATTGTCTTTAAGACTTGTGAATAGTGTCATCTTCATTATTTTATCAATTGTGATAAGTTTAAAATCTTCTTATTCAATTCAAATTGGTCATGTAACAAAAAAGTTGGGTAACAAAATACTTTAAAAAAAATAATCAAACTTATTTCATTAAATTATTTTTATTAATAAATTTTGGGTAACAAAATAAAAACTCGGGGCTTGTTTGGTTGACATATGGGAATTAAAGTTCTCGGGAACTTCAAGTTCACATAAATTTCCAATTCATGTGAATTTCCAAAAGGTGTTTGGTTTGCATGTGGGAAGTTAATTCACGTGGGAACTTCCAATGACCAATGAGGGGTTTGGTGAGTGACTTCCCACATAATGGAGGAAGTATATTCATGTGGAAGTTCTACTTCCCATGATTTTGGCAACCAAACAACATCATGCTTTTACACTTCCTAGGAAGTTTACGATCCCATGATTTTAATGAGCAACCAAACAAGCCCTATTATATTATGAGACGGTCTCACACCTTGATATGGTCGACTATTGTAAAAAAGTTGTTCATCTATTGTTAATAAATGGTTTATCATTTTACATAATGGGACCGTCTCACAGTGTAAGACGTTCTTACACAATAATTACGGAAAAAAATGAGTCATGTAACTAAAGTCTATAAATAGCTTTTTTTTATCTTGTATACTATCAGATTATATTATGAGACGGTCTCACATCTAGTTTTTTAAATTTTGTTTGTTCGGTTTTATTTTATGTGTTTATGTAATTCTCGTCGTATCTTGGAATTTTTAAATTTAGTTTGTAATATAATTTATTTTATTTATAAAAAAAATATGGCATAAGGTTTATTTAATGTTTGATTTATATAAGTGAAAAATATGTTTATCATAAAATAATTGTAGATAATGAAGTAATGAAAATAAATAAATAAAATAAGTTAAGTGGAAAGTTGAGGTGACAAAGTCTGAAATGAGTTTGGGAATAAAGTGTATCATTTGAATGAGTCTGAGTCTGAGTCTGAAGAATGAAAAATTAGTGGAAAGCTGTGGTGGCAAAGTCAGAAGTCTAAAGATTACTTTCTTGATAAACTTAGTCTTAAGGAATTGTATAAAGACATTTACGACAATTACTTACATAACCTTGAATCTATTGTATGAACTAGAATAAGAAAGGACGCATCGTCACATACATTTTGAATTATGTTTTCTTTTGGCGATCCAAAAAATTCCTAAAATTAAAATTGTCTCGGGTACCTTTTTTATTTTGTAAGAGTAGGTGAAAAAGAGATATACATTTTGCGTCTAATTAAATTGAGGGAATATTATAATATCCTTTCGGAATTTTTCGCAAATTATTTAAATTTTTTACTCGCTTCCTTATATTCTCGGGTTAGTGCAAAAGTTGATAAAATGGGTTAAATGCATAAATGCACATCTTTTAGTTTAACTTAACATGTGAATTTGACTAAGTCGGTTGTTTATGCAAATACAAGAAATAGGTGTCGAAGTTGGATTTATGATTGATTTGTATGCAAAACGAAAATTAAACATCGATTTACTAAGTTTAGGTTATGGTGCTTAACATGATCCATTTGTTGGAAAAAAGGTGTAAAATGAGTAAGTGTAAAAAGGTGTTAACTTGTCAATCTGATCCACGATGCATTCGGATTTAACCGTAACTGAGAACGTCCTAGAAAAGTGCTAAAAAAAATGAAATAACAGTATTAGGCAGCCTATTAAAGCGCGAGCCTATGTACATTGCAAAAGAGGAGTACTGACAGCCTCTTGGGGCGCATGCAATACTATGATCTAAGAGGTGCCTCCTGGTTGCTAAAAAGGTTATAAAAACCATGTTTTATGATGAAAGATTTAAAAGTGTTTTTTGCCTGAATCAGAGTAATTGTAATACTCCGCAATTTTATTCTGTGTCACTCGAGCGAGTAGGAAGGTCACTCAATCGATTGTGCGATACTCGAACGAGCTGTGTTGGTCGAGTAGTGTTAGGGGATGTTTGGGAGTTTGTGTAAGCTACTCTTTGGTGTACTCGGTCGAGTGAGTTTTTACACTCAACCGAGTTGCCGGTCTAGGTAGTTATTTCCGCGGGTCGTTTTTATGTTNGGGGGGGGGGGGGGGGGGGGGGGGGGATTTGTAAGTCGCCTAAAAAGTTTCTGATCGTAATTTCTAACCCTAAACATTTCTAAACCCTCCCTAATCTCTCATAATCATCTAGCACGGAATATATCACTTGGATTCGGGGTTTCACCTTACGACGTGTCAATCGTTGTTGTAAGTCTCGAACTCTATTTTTATGTTTATACTAGACCTAACCCTAATTCTGGGGAATTTTGGGGAATAGGTAATTGGGAACACTAGATTGAATTTTGAGGGGGTAGTTAGTGTAATACCCGTAATTTATAAGGCTACACTCGGACGAGTACACCGAGTACTCAATCGAGTGAAGCTCACTAGGCCGAGTGAGGGACGGAGTGACGCCTGTGTGTTTTGGGAATAGTTTCTGATGTTGAGTCACTCGATCGAGTGGCTGGTGCACTCGACCTAGTGGGATCCACTTGACCGAGTGCACCAAGCACTCCACTAAGTGACTTGTCTCTATCTTTGTTTTGCGTGTGGAATCATGGGTGTACCATAAATCTTTTAACTCTTCTCTTTTTAGATTTTTTTCTCATTTTCCCACCAAACCGTATCCTCTTATCACCCAAAAATCCCTCAAAATTCTCCATGACCTTATCCCTCAAGATCTCACCATACCTTTGATGATTTACACTTAAGTTTCATCCTTTTTCATTTGTTTACATGTGTAAGTTAATATTTATCCTTTTTCCTTTACTTATTTTGTTAGTAAACCTAAGTTTTTCTGAGAGTTGTATGATGAGAATTTAATTAGGGTTTTGGTTAATTAAGGGGGTTACTTAAGGGTTAATTAGTATTGTTATTGTTGTAGGATATGGTTATGATAAGTATAACTTAATTAATTGTAGGATGTGGCTTTTTAGAGGAGGATTAGTGTGCTTGGTTGTGCTAATTGGAGTATGCTAAAAAGTAGGATAATCATACTCGGTTTTAATAAGTATGAATTGTTTCATATCTCATTATTGTGTTGTTATTTCATTATAACATGATTGTTGTGGGTAAATGTTGTTAGTCTCATTTTAGTATCAATATTTCATGGTGGCATGAAAATGGATGGTTAATGTTTTTTTCATGATAGCGTTGGATTTGCATTATAACATGTAATTGGATGATTGTGTCTTAGTATATTGTAATACCCGTCCCTTAGGAGGACCCGTGGACTGACCATAGTTGACTTGTGTGACCTTAATCGTCAAGAAGAAGTCGTTGTTTGACTTTGGACTCGACCTAGTGAGTGACACTCAGTCGAGTGACGTGCACTCGACCGAGTGCATCGGTGACAGCGTATTAATATGTTACGCATAAGTCACAGTTCCCGAATCATTCTTATTTTCTTTTCCTTTTATCCCCCACAATCCTAGATCGACACATCTCTCCCTACCACTCATCCCTCACCTTGCTAGCATCTACCTAGGATACTATCACGGGAATGGAAGTATACGCTGAATCCGACCTAGTAAATCGATCGTCTTATAAGGTAAGTCACTATCACAATCTGTATGTCTTGGGCTAGGGTTATGGTTATGCGTAATCGAGTTGTACCATTTTTGTAGGTGTTGATGTCAGTATGCGATGCTCGTATGTTGAATGGATGATTGATGCTACGTGGAATGTGGTACAGGTAGGGTTTTTCTACTCAGTTGATTGTAGAACTGTATATAATATAACGTGACGGTCTTGTTATGTGTACTGTGATATGATTATATGATTGTGGCGATGTTGTAATGGCGTTGTTGCTGGTGGATATTGGTGTTGGGTGTGATTGAGATGTGATCGGTATTGTGATTTTGTGAGCCATTGTGAGAGGTGGTCTCACCCCCATTGTTCGCCTCCCGCGTTCTCTCAGCGTAGGAGGGATGTGCACATTAAAGGACTTGGGTATTGTGGGTGGTTAGGTGGTGTGGCTGCGTCCCCCCCTAGCAGGGCTACACACTTTGGTGTGTAGTCGGTTACTTGATGTGTGCTGATGTGTGGTGATGATGGTGGTGATGACAGTGTGGCAGTTTGTTCTGATTTGTTTACACTGTTCATTTTATATAGTTGTTCAGTTGACTGGCCCCGTGTTGTTTGTAAAACCGTCATGATCCATTTGGGGATGGTGAGCAGACTAGTTTGCAGGTATATTTGCTGTTTGGAGGCTTGTCTGTGATGATTGTGTTGGGCATGGGAGATCGCTGACGCCGATAGTAGTATAGTTATGATAAAGTTCTCAGTTGTAGTAGTCCAGTGATGTAGTTTTATATTTTCTTGTCGACAAAAAGTGTAAATTAATAAAATGTTATTCTTGAATGGTCTATTTGATATGTACTTACCTCAGGCAACCGGGATAGTAGCACCCTTGATTGTCAGGGAAGGTCTAGTACAGGCTTCCTTGGTAAGTAGGGGTGTTACAAAGTGGTATCAGAGCGAAGATTTTGGAACCTGTAACCCATGAACCCAATGAATCTAGCGAGTCAATTAAAATGAACCTTGTGTATGTATGTTGAGAGCCCCTTATGAATTGGTTTTTGGTGAGAAGGCGCCCTCATTTCAGGACCCAGCCCCAATGTGCTTAAGCCAGTAACTCCGGTGGGATGTTGTGCTGTAGTTACTTGTGTGCTATGTGTCAGATGTGAAATTTACGTAAATGCTCATGGGTGTCTTGTATGTTTTATATGTGTATGCACTCCAGTATGCGTAATGTATGTCGTCATATGTGTATGCACTCTAGTTAGTTGTGAATGTGGTTACTTGAATAGTTAAATGTGTGAAGGGAGTCACTTGAGTTGCGTAAACATGCAGACATAATTGTTGAATTGCTTGAATTTTAGCCTGTAAAGAGAAAGCAAATCGGGTGTAATGATACTTTATAGAATGGTTAGTAGAATTCTTGAGTGAAAGACTAACAAGTGACGAGTTCCGGGATGCTCCTCGGATTCCGAACGATGTACTTTATTGCAGGAATAATTGATATGGACAACAAACTCATTTAACATTTAATATTTTGGGAACTCGACCGAGTACAGTAGGTGCACTCGACCGAGTCTGGCCTACTCGGCCGAGTCCAAGGCACTCGACCGAGGGCGTAAATGGACATAATATGGGTTTTGAGCTGTCAATTGAGCACTCGACCGAGTACCCCGGACACTCGACCGAGTGCCGGACACTCGATTGAGTGCAACTCGTACTCGACCGAGTGCCCTCATTTAGACCGAATTCGCGAAAACAATTTTTAACACTATAACCCTCTTTCCTTCTAATTTTCGACACATTCACCTTCAAACACTCTCTCAACTTTTTCTCATAATTGTTATAACACTCCAAAGCTTAGGGATCCTACTCTAGTGTCTTGCAACTCCGTCTTAATTTCTTCCATGTTCAATCTTCCTCTACTTCTCATGTAATACCAATACCCTTTTGTTTCATAAGTTTTATGATGGATTTCCTCAATTAGGTGATGGTATATTTCGATTTTCATGCTTTAAATCTGTATTGAATGTAATTATCTTCATTAGAACTTGTTTTAGCTCTTGTTTTATGCTAGAAATCGTTACTTTGGAGCCCAAATTTTGCGAAATCAATCCCGAAATTTCTAGGGTTTGTCCCCAAAATTTGATTTTTATCACTTCAAGCCCTCTTTTAAGGTTGAAAACGGCTATAGGGCGCTATTGCTATCAAATTTTTCACTTGATTTTTGGGTATTTTGGGCGAAAAATCGGGCTTAAAGCTTCACCTTTCTTAGTAATGGAAATCTGAAATTTTCTCCTTGATTTCAATTCTTGCGCCAAAAGATTTTGTTGTCAATTGATGTTAATGCAGGATGCCTAGAGCCATCCGTACTCGTCTTCCAACCAAGAGATCTAGGGCCGAGAGAGGGCAATCTAGCCAAGGTTCTGTTGTATCGCCGATGGGGCAATACCCTACCGTGGAATTTGCAGACTTTAGGCGGAGGGAGGTGTTTGTGTCTTTGATGACCTAGACTATCCGCGCTACTAGGTGCGTGGATACGAGTATCTTGGGAGAGTTGGGGATCGAGAGTGATGTGAGGCACATCTTTGAGAACTTGGAGTTCATGGGTTTGTACCGCTTTAGAAAGCACTCCTGCGAGTTCCTCAGTTTGGATTTTTTGAGCTCCTTCTCTTACAATGAGGAGGCGGAGACCAGCCACTTTCGATTGATGAACCAAAGTTTTTACCTGTCTATAGAGGATGTAGAGGACCATCTGGGGCTTGAGAGGCCGACAGCGGATCACTACCTAGATGTGGCTAAGGAGTGTCAGGCGAGTGAGTACTTGGCCATAGTGATGGGTGTGGAGAGTAATGTGAGTGCTATGTTAATAAATGACGTTCAACACGTCACTTTAAAGATCTTCTTGAGGATATTGACGTGTCTTATTTACGAGAGGAGTGATGTGAGTAAATAGAACTCACATGAGGTGATGATCCTGATGTCCTACTTGAACCCGGAGAGGGAGGAGCGGTTCTACTACAGCCCACCGGCGATTGTCTGCAACAACTGGGCCTTCATGGCTCAGTCTCCACACCGCTATCTCAGTTGTGGGGCCATTTCTACCTGGTTAGCCCAAAAGCTGGCTAGTTTTGAGCCCTCCCCCACCTTTCTGGCCATGTTCGAGAGTGTGCCGGCGATGGATATGGACTACGTTTTCCGCCCGAAATGGCTTACAGTGATGGAGGATAAGACCCTGGCTAGGAGGGTTAGGGGTACCTTATGGATGACCTTGCCCGACCCGGTCAACCTCCCCGAGGGTGACCATCTGATCGAGTGGACCGATTACATGCTACCCCTTGCCCCGGACTACTTGATTCCGAGGCATGTCCTTATGGACTTGCCAGAGCCGACTTACACCACGGGTAGGAGGAGGCTAACCCAGCCGGCCCGCACAACTAAGAGGACTAGGGTGACCAGGGAGGCCCCGGAGGAGACCCCGTTGGTACCGTAGGGAGGACCCCTATACGGTTACTCGGGCTACTCTACGGTACATGGCCCTAGAGTGAAGATGAGTGAGCTGACGGAGCGGCTTTGCACACTTTGTTGTTGAGAGGGCTGCATGAGATGACTCAGCGACAGGGTATCGGGGAGGGGCTTGCTCAGCCGGCGTGGTGCATGGGACCCGGTGATGACAGTGGTGTTTTTCACTATTATGAGGGGGACCGTGCTTCTTGGGGTACACCAGAGAGCTTTGGGAGGGGGTTCTTCACTGAGCCGTAGGGAGCTAACTACGGGAGCCAGCTTGATGATCAGGGCCGATGGATAGGGGGAGAGTATAGTGTACCGCCGCCTGCCTTCGGGGGAGAGTTCAGCTCGGCGTCGTGAGGTTTTGGTGGAGGTTTTGATGTTGGGAGTTCGTTGGGAGCAGGCCAGAAGGACGAGGAGGATGACAGCTAGGATGGTTCTTTTATTTTCTTGTTAGTTATTGTTTATTGGATTTCTTTATGTTAGATTTGGTTCCTTGCGGTACATGATTCTTAGACCATGTATGTAAAGCGGCCATAAGGCCTAAACTATTTGTCTTTCAGTTTTTAATTGTTGGCATGTGACTTAGGGTGACCTCGGGTCATCATGACAATTTTGTCGCAGGTATAACCGTTGGGGTTTTTGTGTTTTCGGATAGGGACTCGACCGATTGTCCGGAGGTACTCGGCCGAGTAGAGAGAGCTCGAACGAGTACGATCAGCACTCGACCGAGTGTCATATGGGCAGGGAAATTGAGTATTCTGGTCATGTTGAGCACTCGACCGAGTTTAAGGTACTCGACCGAGTGCAGTGCACTCGACCGAGTTGCTTTTACTCGGCGGAGTGTCTATAGTCCAACTTGGTATTCTTTTCTTTGTTGCGTGTTGCCTTGACACATGTCCTACTTTTATGGCATGAATGGGGTATAAAATGATAGCCGAGTGGCGGCGTTCAGATATGATCTGACTTGACCTTGTGGAGTGCTATTATATGAGGCATAAGCTATGTTTCATGACCTTGATTGTTTGACCAACCCGATGTGGACTATGTTGTGGGGGCATGGTACCACCGTGACTATGACCTTGTCCGATCGGAAGGTGAACTTCGGGGACGAAGTTCCTTTTAAAGGGGGTGGAGTGCGTTGCGCCCGTGAGAAAATTGTGTTAGTCGTTCTGCTAAAAACAATGCAAAAATCGTGTTAACCGTGCTATATGTATACATATATTATGTTTCGCTGGATACGCTGGAAGAAATTTATATATGTGAAGATGACTTTAATATTATGTTGTTGGTGGCATTACAAATGCATAAGAAACTTTTATGCGATGCAACTATGTGATTAGTAATGATGCTTACATGTACGCATGCTTTATCTCGATAGTGTATTAGACGAGTCAATGGGATGTGTGCGAACGGGATGGATGGTGTTACCGTTGCATTGAGACTACGGATGGTGATGGTTGGATGAGTTATAGTTGTAGTGGTCTTTATTAGTTAAGCCTTGGTATTCGTTAACTATGGGGGTTGCGAGTTGAACTTCGGGGACAAAGTTCTCTTTAAGGGGGGAAGACTGTAATACTCGTCCCTTAGGAGGACCCGTTGACTGACCATAGTTGACTTGTGCGACCTTAATCGTCAAGAATAAGTCG
This sequence comes from Silene noctiflora, assembly GCA_009801015.1. Classification (NCBI taxonomy): domain Eukaryota; kingdom Viridiplantae; phylum Streptophyta; class Magnoliopsida; order Caryophyllales; family Caryophyllaceae; genus Silene; species Silene noctiflora. The sequence continues at coordinate 50,635 of VHZZ01001061.1, read as the reverse complement.
TTGTTTGACTTTGGACTTGACCTAGTTAGTGACACTCGGTCGAGTGAGGTGCACTTGACCGAGTGCAGGGGACTCGGTCGAGTACGAAGGTACTCGATCGAGTGCATCGGTGACAGTGCATCGGTCACAGTTCCCGAATAATTCTTATTTTTTTTTTCTTTTCTTTTCCTTTTCTCCCCCACAACCCTAGATCGACACATCTCTTCCTACCACTCATCCCTCACCTTGATAGCATCTACCTAAGAGACTATCACGGGAATGGAAGTATACGCTGACTCCGACCTAGTAAACCGATCGACTTATAAGGTAAGTCACTGTCACCATCTTTATGTCTTCGGTTAGGGTTATGGTTATGCGTAATCGAGTCGTACCATTGTTGTTGGTGTTGATGTCAGTGTACGATGCTTGTATGTTGAATGGATAATTGATGCTACGTGGAATGCAGTACAGGTAGGGATTCCCTACTCAGTTGATTGTAGAATTGTATATTGTATAATGTGACAGTCTTGTTATGTGTATTGTGATATGATTATATGATTGTGGCGACGTTGTGATGGCTTTGTTTCTGGTGGATGTTGGTGTTGGGTGTGATTGAGATGTGATCGGTATTGTGATTTTGTGAGCCATTGTGAGAGGTAGTCTCATCCCCATTGTTCGCCTCCTGCATTCTCTCAACGCAGGAGGGATGTGCACATTAAGGGACTTGGGTATTGTGGGTGGTTAGGTGGTGTGGCTGCGGTCCCTACTTGCAGGGCTACACACTTCTGTGTGTAGTCGGTTACTTGATGTGTGGTGATATGTGGTGATGATGGTGGTGATGACGGTGTTGCATTTGTTCTGATTAATTTACATTGTTCATTTTATATAGTTGTTCAGTTGACTGACCCCGTGTTGTTTTTAAAACTATGATGATCCATTCAGGGATGGTGAACAGACTAGCTTACAGGTATAATTGCTGTTTGGATGCTTGTCTGTGATGATTGTGTTGGGGATGGGAGATTGCTGACGCTGATAGTAGTATAGCTATGATTGAGTTCTCAGTTTTCGTAGTCCAGTGATGTAGTTTTATATTTTCTTGTCCATATAAAGTGTAAATTAATAAAATGTTGTTCTTAAATGGTCTATTTGATATGTACTTAACTTGGGTAACCGGGTTGGTAGCACCCTTGGTTGTCAGGGAAGGTCTATTACAGGCTTCCTTGGTAAGTATGGGTGTTACATAGATGGTCATAATGGAGGGAATTGCATTATAACATGTTAGTTGGGGAGTATGTCTTGAAGTATCTCTTTGATTGTTGGTTCAAATTAGTATTTTGCTTAATTGACATCCATTTCATATGAGAAAGAGCCATGTTTGATAATTTTTATTGTACATGTGAGAACATGTGTTGGCTTATTGTATTGCATATTGTGTTATATGTGATTGTGGAGGATGTTGAAGGTGTTGTAGATGTGATACATTGTTGTTGAGGAGACGTTAGGCGGTTGGAAAACCGTCTTACGCTCGGGTCGCCTCTTGTAGCTTCCCACTCCAAGAGGGATGTGCACATTAATGGCTTGAGTTATGGAGGGACACGTGGGGTTGAGACACGTCGTTTGGCAGGGATTCCGGTTAGCGCTCGGGCCCGATACCACGGGTGTGTCTCGAGTACCTTTTTATGGACTACGGTCTTGCTATTTTTGTGGGCAGTGTTGTCATTGGATTGTGAGTACCGTGGGTGTATCCTTGGTATCGGAGTGTTGGTTGCGGAGTTGCGATGTTCAGAAACTTGTTATTGTGCATTCATATTGCATTTCATATTCATGCCTATTGTCTTTCGTGGTTAATTGTGTAATTGAAACTGATTGTGTGTTGTATATGTAAATTGTCATCTATTTTCGGGGTGACATGTGTCGATCCATATGATATTTACGATCATATGGGGAGCAGTTGTTTTCAGGTTGTGTTTGGTTGTTAAGCGGGAGACAGGAGGAGTTCCGACCCTTGGGAGTCGAGTTACATAGATGATGTAGTCGTAAGATGAGTTGTATAATGTATAGTTCGCTTTTGTTATTCATTTATCATGTATGTATCCACTAAACTTGTTATTTATTTAAGTGATTATTTAATTTGAGTTTTGAAAGACTGCGTCGATAAACCGAGATGGTAACATCCTCCCATTTGTAGGAATTTTAACATACTGGATGCAAACTCACTGATTTTATAATTAACAAATTAATTATATGGATCTA
>VHZZ01001060.1:140103-151733 GCA_009801015.1 Silene noctiflora | reverse complement strand
GGTGATTTATTGTGACAATCTTAGTGCTACCCATTACTCCGCCAATCCCGTCTTTCATTCAGGTATGAAACACGTAGCTCCGGCCTTTCACTTTGTGCGAGAACAAATCCAACAGGGACATCTACGAGTTCAACATATTATCGGTGATGACCAACTTGCGGAAGCCTTAACTAAGCCTCTTGCTCGCACTGGGTTATTTACTCTTCTTTCCAAGATTGGCCTTCATCAAAGACCGACCATCTTACGGGAGCCTGATGAGAATATTAGTCAAAGCACTCCATATCCTATGCATAATCAACGACAAGATCACAACATCAAAAATCCTCCAAATTAACCAACTAATTTATCTTATTTCTTTTATTGTTGTAATTTGTATCAATCAGTATAATTAGCTTTCTGTTTCTCATGTAAACACAATTATGTAACTTAGGCAACATATAATTTGTAAGTGTATATATACCTGTGTATCATGTATACTCATCATCACAATAATAATAATCAATCTTTTTATCTCTCTATTTATCTTATATGAATAACCACCATTTGCCTACCTGTATGTATCTGAACACCACCATAGCTACCACCACGAACCACCCATAACCCGCGCCTGACCTGCTACCTCGCACCAAGTCATCACGATCTTAAAGCAACTCATCACTCTAAAACAAATTCGCATCAACACCGAGCCGCGACCGTAACCATAAGTACAAGTGTAGAACCACTCTCTTGCTTATGTAAACCGCCCACCAGAGCTGGTCACTCAAGCCCGAATCAGGTTCACCATTGTTTGAATCTGTTTTAGTGGCCATCGAATTTATTGAAATCTATCAACTCTATTATTATCACGTCGTATTTGAATCGTTTTATTGGCGAGCGAATATATTGAAATTGAAGAGTTTCTAATTGAAGAAACAATTTCAAAGTAACACACAATAAAAACAGTAATTATTGTGTTAGACGGTCCATTGTATTAAATCACTCTTTTAATAATGACAATAATAAATGATTTTTTTCTAAAAAAGACGGTCTTATGATATAATAATTATTATAAGACCATCTTATTCTAAAATTTGTGTAATAAAAAAAAAAGCTGCAATAGAAGTCATATACTCCTCTAAAGATTCATATTTCCGCAAGCATGCATTACATTATGGAGTCCTAGTGCTATAACGAACCTTGTCCAAAATCATGATCATCATGAGCATCATTCTGGTGATCATCATCACCATCCGATGACAAACGTACAAGCCAACATGCACCATACAAATGACCATTTATACATACAAAATAATCTAGACCATCTTTATGACTCCCTAATCTTACAACCGCACTTTTAGGCACCATTTTAGCACTAGCCATACTCCACACGCGAGCTCCACAATACGGACACCGTACGCGCTCTTCCAGCTTTACTTGTTTATTAATCAAACACGCTCTTGTTTTCGACCTAAAAAATCCCCTAAATACTCCTCTAAACAATCCCAAATCGTCGTCTCCACCTTTAATTGCATGCTCACACGGATCGTTGACGTATAACAAATCGTCGCGGCATGATTTCATTAAGAAGCTTTGACCTGACGTCTTAGAAAATCTAACCGCCTTCACAATGTGACCTTGTTTTGAATCTTGGATTTGAATGTTCGGGGTTGGTTGACCTCCGCAACAGTAAAACAAGAGTTTACCTAGCGAGTGCCAACCACCCCCGAACTGTGAATTATGGGAGCCGTGCATCAATGCTCCTATAAGCGTAGGAGCTCTGTTAATGCACAGCTCCCTCCAAAGTACCCGTTGGGATAAGGCCCTAAGTTTTCGACAAACTTGCCCTATCGTACATAACGTCGGTAGATCCCACTTTATAAACTCGAAAACTAATATTAAAATCTTCTCATTCACAATGCCGGACTCGGGTTCAGGCATAAAACCCGAGTCCGACTTTTCGCAAAGCACGCTCGACTTGCTTCGTTTAGTGGTATCGTTCATTTGGTACGATGGCATTATTTTTTGTTTGGAAATGTAATGAAGTGGATGTGTGTATTGGGTAACATGCCACATATGCGACATTTATAGTCTCTAACCGAGCGAATATTATATATATTTAGTTAGTATTCATGCAAATATCCGTTTTAAGATTAAAATGGGTTAAATATACATCTACTTTTATATATATATATATATATATATATATATATATATATATAATGTATATTTTGTTATTTGTTATGCATTATTCTTTTGTCTCATTTATAGTTGATTCGTCTTGAGTTTAAGATGGATAATGACGTCTTAAATAAGAATTAGTGTTAAATATTTGTTGGGTTAGAATCTATTAGACGGAGCACGTGGCAGGTGTTGACTGGATTATAAGTAGTCTTAGGTTAGGAAGATATTTAAAGGTAATACGTGTCAAATTATTATTTGAGGGGAAGGCGCGCATGGTATATTTTAATCACAAAACGACGGATAATGGTGTGGGACACGTGGCTAATGTTTCCTAAGATTCTGAATTTTGGTAACTTTTTATGTGGCAAAAATGTTTGGTGTATTACGTGGTGAATTGTGAGGCATTTGCGATCTAAGTTTACGAAGATTCTGATTTCTATATTGTAATGAATGAACTGATTAAAATTGTGTAAAAGTTGACACGTGGGTAAATGAAAAGGATGCACGACTATATTGGATTTTGATAGATGTCAGTTTTTAAAGTTGTACTACATTCTTCTAGAGTTTTACTCGTACTTGCTAAGGATTACTTTTGTACCCATTGAAACCTGATAACAATATCCATTGGTACGGTATAGAGGAGGTGGTAAGTCGGATTCGATTTGAGTGATACAATTTCAAACCGAGCAAATTTGATTCAGACCTGAAAATGTTACAAAACGAAACAAACTTGACCAAACACAAGTTGATTTGTAACTTGAACCGACCTGTTACATGCTTTGACTCAACTCGACCTGAAAGCTTAGCCGACCGAAAGATAACCCATAATTGACCAGAAAGTTTAACCAAAAGTTGACTCGATTCAATAGATAACCTGACATTATTTTGAAATATAGCCCAACATAAACGAAAAGTCAAGCCGATAAAGACTAAATAAATCGGCATCGGAGGTGAGTCTTTTTCTTGTCCTTTATGTAATTGTACTAATGAGTCGAGTCTTCATTTGTTCCAGGATTGTGGGGTGGCTTAGTGGGTTTGGGAGGGGCTAGGGTTGTCGTGCGACGAGGTGGATGAAGGGAGTGGGGTTAGGAGTCGGGTGGAAGCTAGGTGGTGGGAGTTTGGTGTCATGGAGTATGGGAAATTTATGGTTGGGTGTTGGGCTATTTGGGAACATTGGAACAAGGTTCTGTTTGACGGTGTGGAAGTTAACCCGGATATGATGGTTAAGAGAGTGTGGAATGTGTTATGTGAGGGGGCTGATAAGGAGGGAGTTGCAAAGAGAAGTAGTGGTGTGGTTGGGCATCGTAAGGAGGATGGAGGATGAGGAGGTTAGGAGGTGATGCGGAATAGTTATGCGAAATAAACGTCGGCGTGGGGGTAAAGAAAGAAGAGAGGGTGAGCACGAGCATAGTTTGCAAGGATGGGGAAGGAGCGGTTGGATGGGTCTCCATTGTTCACAGGAACAAAGTTGGGAACCACTTGTTGCGAAAGCCATTGCTGTTCTTGATGGTTTTTAGGAGGCAAGGGACAAAGGGGAGCGAAATGTGGTGGTGGAGAGCGACTATTTACAGGTCATCGATCGGCGCGCTGAAGGAGAAGCGTCTAGGAAGGAGCATTTTTTCACAAATCATTGACGATATTTTACTTTTATGCCTTGATTTTCAGTCTATTAGTTGGTCTCACACGAGTAGAATTAATAATTGTGACGCATTCTTTAGCTCATATTTCGCCTAGGCTTATTGGTAGAGCTATGTGCTCGGATGTTCTATCGTTGATCGCGAACAATGCGGTATTATTTGATCTTTCGTTACTGAAGTAATATCCGCTAGGTGTTTTCCTAAAAAAGAAAAAAGGTAAACAAATAATTGGGATGAAGGGAGTATATATATTGTTAGTAACTTTTTTTATGACTTATTACTCGTTACTTCGTATAATATTAGCAACCATTTTATTTAGTAAACCATTTTTATTATCCGTGATAATTTACTACTGAACAATGTAGTATCAATTGGTTAATAGTTTTAAAGTGAGATGGTTTTTGACCCGTCTTAATAGTAATAGAAATACCTCCTCTTAAGGAAGACTTACTGATTATTATGTGAGACGATCTTATAGTAAGACATTCTTATTATATAAAAGACAACTTAGTTTATTAGCACTATATGACTACTTTTTTTTAAAAAAATGACACACCTTACAATATAAGACGGTCTAATTATATTGTTTGTGTACAAAGTAATGTTGGTAGCTGCCTAGCCGAGAACATCCTCTATATACTAAAAGATTAATACATCTAAAAAAAATCCGCTCAAAATTCCCGCCAATGTATGTTAAAATGTACTGAAATATTGCGCTTAATGTTATATTCTGACTAATTCTTATTCTCTAAATATACTCTAACCAAATCTTTTCTAAATATACCCACTATTAATTGGTTCCACTAATTAGTTACATTAATAGCAAGTATATATTGTAAATACATATATACTGAAATGATTTACACAATATTCATCAATCTCTAGCCATATTATCTCGCAAACACCTTACCTTCTCATTCTCCACCATAAATACATATATATATATAGATATTATTTTTACCGGTTTTTAACAAAGTTAATACGCATTTTAATTAGATTTTACATCTAAGTTAAATGTAGTATTAATGTCATGAGTTATTCTTAATAGTAAAGTTTAATAATATTAATAGTTTAAGGTAAAAATAACTTGCCTTAAAATGTCTCTTTACGATAGCAACTTTATTTTCTACCTCTTACTAATTATATTAGTACATTATAAAATTAAATTAAAAGTGCAAATAATTTTATTGAAACTGCCTCTTATAAATTAAAATCTAAAAAATACCGTGTTGTAACACGGGATCTATACTAGTTTATGAGTATGAGCATTAAGACTTTTAGTTGTTAGGGACCTAGGGGTCCAATGATTCGTAATTAGTACTTGGTGTACTCTTTATTTTGATAACTTACATACTTAAATATGTCAGTATTTATCATAAAATATCGGGTAATCAAAATAAAACCGAAAAATGAATATAATTAAATGTAAATTTTGGGTTTTTCTCCTTTTGGGTCAGTCATATTCTATAAGACGGTCCTATAGGAGAGTTGCTGATTTTATTTAATTTTGATGGTGTAGTGGGCTGTTTAATGGGTTGATCTGATAACCATTGGATTTAGAAAATAGAAATGAATATGATATGTTTGCTTTAAAAGAGCGGGAAAAAAAACTATGGGGTGTGTTATATATAGTATGGATCCCGCGCGAATGCGCGGTTTTTTAGATAGATATATTAGAGAAATTAATAATTATATTAGTATTTTTTAACTCCAGTTAAAATTTAATTATAAAATCCCCTATTTACTAAAAGAATACATGAACTCACAATTTTTCCTCCAAAAAACATCTTTTTAAATAAGGACGCCATTGATAATTTAATTATATTCACTAAATAAGTAAATTAATAATTATAATGTATTTCATAATATAATTATTTTTATTAAAATTAATCTTTTCATCAAATTTTATAATTTTCAATAAACACAATATTTTAATTAAAGTATAAATAATATAAAACTATAAACTATTAAATCATTTGTTGGTATTATTATTTGAGAAGGACTTGACTCATACTATTCATACTACGTATAAACAAAATTATAAATAACAAAAAAATTGAGAGAATTTATAAATTGGAATCATTAGCATTGTGGTATAAAAAAATACATTTCAGCACATTACTCAATTTTTTTGAATTAATTTTTATTTTTTAATTTTTTTTTGCTCGAAACAAAATACAATAACGAGAAAAATGAACAATTAATGAGATTACCACTATTAATTTACAGTTCAATTTTACTCATTTTTCTTGAATAATTTTACAGTTCAATTTTTTTTCCTCATATTAAAATATAATGACGTGAAATATGAAAAATTAACGAGTTGTTTGTTTTGGTAAAAATTTACCGAGTTAATGATTTTAATTGTAGGTTAAAGTGATCGACCGTTTACCTACGAACGAATTAATGTGACGAAATAAACGAATGCAAATGCAATAAAGTAAAAGATCGACACAAGGAATTTCAGTGACGCGGAAAACACGATGTGGTAAAAACCACGGGGGGAGTCATAATCCCACCAATTTGGCACTATAATCGAGTCAGAAATAACGTGAATAAGGAAATACAAGAGGAACTTCTAAGAAAATACTGGTAATGCTAATGGTGGTAGATTTGTCAAGTGTGGAGTAGTTGATGTAGAATGAGATCCCTCTTCTAAATGTTTGTGCTCTCTTTTATAGTTGCTGCAACTAGGGTTTAGGTCTGTTGGGCTGCTCCTGACTTTCTGCGTCTGTTGAGTAAAGATAGGGAGTAGTTGTTGACTTTCTCCATGTTGGCTTTGCTGATAATTGTCTCATGTGTGTTTGTTTGTGGAATTGATCCAACGGTCCCCATTTGTCCATGTAATCAATCCCCTTGCCTTTCTATCCTTTAATAATAGCTCGTCACGTCATCTTGAGATAAAAATACTATTTTTGTCCATAACAACTGCCTCCAATTTTCCTTCTCAGCTTTAGGGTGTAACACCCTCATACACCAAGGTGCCTTGACAAGACCACCTTAGCATGTGGAGATGATACCATCTCGGTTGCCCGAGGTACAGTATATCAAAAATGACCATTAAGAAAGAACATTTAAAAATTAAAGTTTAAAGTGATACATATCCAAATCCAAAAATCCTCAAAGTGAGGTACAACCGTCTCAAGACCAAAATACTGTAAGTAATGAAACCAAAACTACCATAAGACACAGTGGAAGACTAACTATAAGACTCAGTGGTGACTCCATCCCAAGCAACCCACGAACTATCCAATGCATACCTGCTAATCAACTGCTCACCATTCCCTAATGGATCACCACAGTTTTCAAAACACATAAATGGGGCCAGTTACTGCATAACAAGATACAACAATACAATACAATACATCGTCACATTCTTCCAACTCCACAATTTCTCCAAACACCTGACTTCACAAGTATAGTCCTGCTAGATTACCCATCGCAACAGATAATCCACTCCGCCATTGGGGACCACAGTCTTGACACCTAAGCCCCGCTCAAAACCGTAGAGCGCAAAACTCATTGAACCTTAATGTGCACATCCCCCTTGTGACGGGAACCACAAGGGGCGAACAAGGGCGTGAAGCCATTCCCGCAAATGACTCCACTCAGCCGAGGGCGCACCTCGCGAACCATATACAATTATAACATTCATCCATAAATTGATAAACATGCCATCATAAAAAAATACCATCATAAACATAGATATACTCATGTCATCACATCGTCACAACCAATTATACAGTAACCGAGTAGGGAAACCCTGCCTGAGACGGAAATCACCAAGCTTACGCAAGAAGTCAAAACCTCTCCTCTACGAAGTCACCTACTATACAACAAACATCTAATCATGATCTAAATGACAATTTACTTCCAAAAAGCCCCAATCTACCCAATAGGGTTTAAACAATATTAACGAATTAACATAAAAAATGAGATGGGGATCTTACCCACGATACGACGATCACAAGGGTATGAAAAGCCCCAAAAGTTATGCACTTTTGCTACTTAATTTGATAGAAAAGAGAAGAGAGAAAGCAACGTTGTTTTGAGATGTGAAAGGTTTTATGAAAGTGAAATTAAAATGAAAAGAAATGATGCGTTGATATAACAAAAACCCCTTTTACTTTAAAATCAAGCCGGAAATAAAAGCCTGTAACATCACAGCTACTCGATAGAGTAACTAACATACTCGATCGAGTAACACCTACTCGATCAAGTTGACCCAACTCGGTCGTGTAACTAAAAAACAGGACCCTATCAAAAGCTGATCATAACTTACTCGATAGAGTATCCAAAGATCAGAATACCCGAGGTATTACACAGGGTGAGAAGGGAAATTAGTTCTTCAGGTTCTGAACGTTATTATCATTCTGCTGGAACCTCTGATCTACTGTTGTTCTGCAGGAACAAGCTGTTGCTGCCTCTTTACTTGTTGTTCTGCCGTTGTTTTTTGACTGCTTACCCTCTTCCAGGATCTGCTAAGCCTAAGGTTACTTTGGAAATGATTCTGGCTCAGAGGAGGAAGATGATCGTCGGGGCGCTCCTAAGCCTGCTGAGAAGAGAAAAACATATTATACTATGCTTCTGGTTCCAGCTCCAGGAAGAAGCCTACATCCAATCCTGCTGCTGAATATGCTCCTATTGAGGTGACCCCTTTGGCCACAATGCCCCCACTTCCTAGATCCATTCCGGTATCTGGCTCTGCTTCTGCAGCTGGACTTGACTCTGCTTCTGGGGTTGCACCTGGCTCTGCTTCTGGGACTACATCTGCCTCAGATTTTGGGGTTGTACCTGGGGCAGCATTCAGTTTTACTTCTGCATCTCCAGTTGTTGGTGCCCTTCTTGAAATGATGCTCAGGTTCCCCGACCACTTCGGAGAGCCAAGGCGAGCCACTGGCCGCAACTGGGCACCCTACTGTTTTTTGGCCCGCGTGTTGTGCTAGGAAGGAGGTCCATAAAAGATGTAGTAAGACAGTCTTATGAGCATGCATTTGAGGTGAACTCCTCTCTCTTACTCTATATCTTTCGTAACTTGTGCTTCTGAGTTTTCTGCAGTTTCCTGACTCGTTGTTTCTTTTGCTTCAGTCCTTGCAGATGTCGTTGTTTATCCGAGGGAGAATTTCCCAGTTGGAGGAAGAGGTCTGGCGCCTTCAGAAAAACAAGGGCAAGATGCTGGGCTCGTGAAACTAGGCCAAGGAGGACCAAGCCAAGGTAGAGAAGCTTGATCTGATGCAGGAAGAGCTGGGCTCAGTTCGTGAGTCACTGGAGGAGGCTGCTGGTCAGAAGCTGACCGCCCAGAGCCAAGTGTATGAAGTGCAGGCTAGTCTTTCTCGGGCCTAGGATTCTGCTTCTGCACTCTGTTCTGAGCTGGAGGTCCTGAGGAGCTCTGGTTCTACGCTTTATTCTGAGCTGAGGGTTCTGAAGTAGAAGAATGGCGACTTGAAGAAGAACCTGGTGGATGCTTTTGCCTATGCCTCTGGACATGCTTGACGATGCTGAGGCTGACGATGCTAAAGTGCCTAAGAGCCCTGCAGCTGATGAGGAGGCGACTTCAGCCCACTCTGCTCCTGTCTCCTTGATTCTTGAGGATGAAGTTATGGATCATGCTCCTGAGAAGTGTTGACTTTTCTGATCCATTGTTTATTTTGTTGCTAAGTATTAGTATCCGGGTCTTGTGTGAACTCCCGCTATAAACTAAACAAAAATAAATGATAATGCAGCAGAAAAGTATGAGATTTTTAAAACTTTTAAACATAAAGAGAGTTCGAGACAAAGCGCGGGTTCAAATACAAGCAAACAAAAGCAAAAGTGCGGAGATATAACTACAATAATGTTTGGGGAAAAGATATCCCTCGAATAAAACAAAGTACGGTGGGTAGTCTAGCCATCTACAACTAGGTCCAAGGTAAGATACTCGCTAGCCCACATGTCTCCATCCCCAGATAAGCATCCACCACCTGTCATTCATGTAAACATAAACGCCACAGTTAGTGGGGAGTAACTCAAGGTTCTCCCAGCCACATTACAACAAAACGAACGTAATTAAACACGTTAAACATGTGAGGCATACATAACGATATCAATCAATGGAATTATTAAACATTAAACATTAATTAGTGACAAGAGGCAATAAGATGAGTAAACGAAGTATAAATGAAGCATTAATGAACCAACACGTGTCAGACCCAGAGGCTACTTTTAAAGCATGTCCGATACACAACATATAGACATGAATACGTAATCCTAGGTAAAGAATGTCTACTACACAACGCCGTACAAGACTCTAATCCACGCTTAGACATTAACACAACCTTTGGTAAGACAACTAGCTAAGTACGTCTTAGCCTAAGACCTGGATCCAGACTCTCGGAAAGTAAACCCCTTTCCGATTCGACATGCGGTATAATGGTCCGCACCCAAGACTCGACAATAAACAATCGAGCACCCCATTCGCTAAACTTACGAAAGTGGTGGTAGATATAAGGTAGAAGTCAAGCATAGAGGTAGATATAAGACAAACCTTTACAGAAACGACTCAAACCAAAACACACATAAGAGAACTCATATATGAACCTTATATGATAACTCACGTGAATAAAGCGTAAACAATTCATACTTACATCATTCATAAAACATATGAGTGAATGAGAAAAGAAATAGAGAAATAGGGGCTCATAGCCGGTCCAGGGAACTGCCCACCGGCTGGGACACCAGCCAACATATATTTCAACAAAAACTTACAGTGCCTCCCAGCCGGATAAGGCTGACCGACAGCTGGTCACCTGGCTGGGACAACATCCAAATGCTAAATAATACAAGGTTCTGGAGTGCTCCCAGCCGGCCAGTGGACCGGCAGCCGACCCACCGGCTGTGACACACCCAACATAGGCTTTCAACAAATTGAAACAAATTGTTCCCAACCGGTCCAGGCCACCGGCGGCCGGTCCACCGGCTGGGTACAACTCTACACGATTTTCAGCATATTTTCATACATGTTTTCCAACTTAATTTCTAGCATGTTTATGAGACGGAAATACGTCGGAAACGTAAACTCAGCATGTAAGGCAAACCAACATCCACCATACTCCCATTTCTCAAGTAATCCACCACCAATTCATAAATTTATATCCAACAAACAATAAACATGTAAAAGATGACACTTTTACTCAACAATAAGTATAAAACTAACTTATTATGCATAATTCTCATGGAATAATCATCATAATTCATGAACAAAGTAAGACATATAACCAAGTCATGAAATTTAGCAACTTTAATATTCAAACATCAAATTCAACACTAATAAACACAAAATTCAGAAGTAATGTCGAGTAACCTATCACCGTTACCTTTTTCTTCCTTAATCTTCAGGAGGGTCTTCAATAATATAGCTATCTTCCTCCAGGTCTTCCAAATTCTCACTGAAACACAAAATAAGATAAATTAATTGAAGAATTCACCCCATAGGGCTTACAAAGGGTTTCGAAAATGAGTCAAGGGGGAGAAAAATGTTGCCTTTCTTACTTACAAAGAAGGAGAATGGGAAGAGGAGAAGAATAGCGCGAAAATCACTTGAATTGGCTAAAAAATGAAGTTATGGAGGTTTTAGTGTTTAAGGAGAAGGAGAACAACAATGGTGTTTGTGTATGCTGCGAAATAAAAGGAAGAAGAAGGGTTTGAGAAGGTTTTAAGTGGAAAACTAGGTGTCATATGGGGTCCAATTCAAACCTTGGCCCAAAACAACTCAAAATGAGTCGGAAGTAGCTTAAAATACGTCTTAAGGCTACTATACGCTCAAGACGGACCATAATATTATATTTATACATATTA
>VHZZ01001060.1:64116-105395 GCA_009801015.1 Silene noctiflora | reverse complement strand
TTGAGGTAAATTTCTACACTAATCATACGAGCTGAAAAAATACGAGCACATAAGAATATGAGCTATTAATATAAGAATATGAGCTAATGTAAAACAAATACGAGCTTAAAAGGATCACGAACTTGAAAATATGAGCACATAAGAATACGAGCTATTAAGATAAAAATACGAGTCAATGTGAAAAGAATATGAGCTTAGAAGGATCACGAGTTTTAGAAAACGAGCACATAAGAATACGAGCTAATGTAAAAAGAATATGAGCTTCAACTATTTTTATGCATTGAAAATTTTGGATAAAAAAGTTCCTTCAAGATGATGCTCAAGTCACGTCATAAGATTTGTTTTTGCATAGTCAATTAATTATAATAATTTAAGGGAGAAGATGATTCATTAACTGGATGATGGATGAAGATGAGGAGGAGTTAGAAAAAATGGAAACAGTCGTAGAGAGAAGAAGGATTAGATTGAAAATTGAATTAGGTTAACATTTTTTTTTTTTTTTTTTTTGCAAAAGTAATTTCAAAAAAACTAAAATAACCTTGGATGTACAATGCTATTGTAGATCCGGTTGTATAATCCATGAACTATATGTTTGTCTCAAAAGACGAAATAATAGAATTCATTAAAAAGTGTTTGCTAAGAAAGTGTTTTTGGCCATATCGTTTAGTTCTGAAAATAATAATAGTAAAAAATTTCTTTCACATCATACTTATAATTAATAAAATTTCATTTCATTTATGTAACAAAATAAGAATATTCTATTAGTATGTCTAAGCAAATTGAAAAAAATATTATTCCCTTTTTAAATGGCTAGAATTATATATTTATTATATAAAATTAAATATATGACCCAATTGTAGATATGACATGATGAAGCCCAATTATAGCGTAATTTTCATTTAAGCGGGAAAATATTAGAAATCTCTTATTTTCTTAGTATATGGGAGGAAGTATAAGGGGGGATTTGTATAGATAAATAGATATAGATAGATAGATTGAATTTTAGTAAATTTGATGTTGGTTAATTTTAGTAAATGTTGGTTAAAGAGAAGATGAGGGGGAGGGGCTAAATTGTCCATTTTGCTTAATTTGTTGACGGCCTTTAACAGCACCCGTTAGAAATTGATAAAAGAAAAAAAAACAATAAAAAGCTAACATTCGTCCAACACTCATAATTTCGTGTTGACCTGTCGTGCAGTGCCAAAGCATGATTCTTCTTACATTTTTGCATCGTAGCCCACCCTCTAAGTCTAGGTGCCGTGTTGGCCTCGAATCGTGGTGTACTCTTCACTAGGAGGGGGGGGGGGGGGGGGGGGGGGGGGGGGGGGGGTTTACAGTGTTAGGTCGACAAGCATGCTACCGACTAGACTCGATCCGTTTTGTCCACTTTATCTAAGAATAATTGTGTGAATTCGTGATACCTAATCTAATTGCTCTAAGGACTTGAACAACAGACCCCAATTCACTAATTAATGAAGTAATTTGCTTTTTTACTATCAATTATTAATATTATTGGTTAGGTGTTATTTAATTAATCAAATCTTATTTGTTTGTTAAAGAATGAAATTAGGGTTTGTTGAGTTTAATCAAATTTTATTTGTTTGTCAAAGAAGCTCATTTTTGTTTGTTGTTCGTTATTTATTGATTGGTAATTGAGGCGTCATATGCGTAGATTACTATTTCGGCGTTCTTAGTTATTTACTAACTAGTCTAGATCCCGTGTAAATGCGCGGTACAATATAGAACTTTTAATTTTTATTGTAATACTTATAAATTTTAGATTTATATCTCATGATTTTTTTTTTTTTTTAAAAAATCTTAAAATTAATCAAGAGAATTGAGTAATTCCATGAAGTGTGTTTTTTATGAAAATATTTTAACTACCTCAAAATAATTAAATTCTTTTTTCATCACAAAGGTCAATAATAAGAGTAATATTGTTTTATACCAATTTTGTTTTATTTTTGTTAAAAGATTATATTTTTAAGTTTAATGATGAAAAGATTATTCTAAATGAAAAATTATTTTAATTTTAATAAATAAAAATCTAATTTGTTATCATGTATAAGCTTGAGCATTTTGGAGGGAAACTTTAGAGAAGTTTTATTCTCTTAATATATAGGGAGATTAAGGTTTTCTTTCAATATTTGTATGTTTACTGGTTTGTCTTGTTCAACAACTTAACAAATAACGTATCATTTAGTACTCCGCATATCAGAAATAATGATTTATTGAATTAGTTGTTTGTTTATGTCGATGATTATAATAGAAGCAAACTTAATTGTTTAATCTATTGAATAAATTGTTTCAAGACCTTCACAAATTACTTTGTACTCCCTCCTATCCTCTATTTTATTCCTTATTTCCTAAAACGGATTATTCAATTTTTCTTCCCTATTTTTATTTTGGGAACGTTTTTATTAATATTATATTTCTATCTCTCTCCATTCACCAAACCCCGCCCATTTCCTTTATTAATATTTAATTTTACTTATTTCTACCTCTCTCCATTCACCAAACCCCACTCATATATTTATTAATATTATACTTCTCCCTCCTTAATCCTTGTGCCCACACAAAAGAAGAAGAAAATAGAGGATAGGGGGAGTATGTGTTAGTGAGTATATCGGAGTGCAAGTTCGTGGTGATCGAAACAAGGGAGGTCGTGACAGAGGGCGCCAAAGCAAAGAGGGTATGTCGAAGGGTAGTGACTAGTGAGGGAGGGAGATGAAAAAAAATGACAGAAAAAATCGGAGAAAGTATACACCGTCTTTAAAATCTATGTGAGTGATACTTAACTCGTCACTTAGCAGCTTGTGACGGATATACCCGTCACAAGGGAGACTTATTGTTAAAAAGAGGTACCTATTACCCATTAAGTCCATAACTCCATAAAAGCCCATAAATATAGGTTTGAAGTTCCCAACGTGAGAAACCAGTGGCAGGTGGGGTAATCCTACAACGGTAACCCAACTCATATAATCTGCTATACTCGGTTTCTACGCACTTTTTAGTTTTTTCTCCCTATAAATAAATATAAATAAATATTTTTACTTTCTTCATTTGGCACTTTGATTTGATTACTTCGTAAACACAGCAAGCGTCACGCCTTCAATCAAACTCTTTACTCCCTATTTGTTTATCTAATCTAATCTAATCAATTTATTTTCCGCACTTTGATTTGTTTCCCAGGTATTCTTCTTCATTCATATTATTATTGCATGCAATTTTTCCAGTTACTATATTATATTTCTTGATTAATTTCTTTGGGTTTATTGTTAATGTGTGTAACTTTATGACTTTTTAACGTAATTTTTTCAATTTTTTGGCAAATTTTGAGGAAATAAAATGTTGGGTTTGTTATTTTTGAGCATTTTATGACGTGGGTTCTTCAATCCAAGATAGATTAACTTAGATTTATGTATTTACGAATTTATTTTGTATTGGTGCAAGACTTTTTCATTAATTTATCCTATATGTTTTTGAGATTTTGATGATTCTGGCAAGTGATATACAGTAGCGGAATGGCGGAACTAGGATTTGTAGTTAGGGGAGAAAAAAGAATTTAAGGGGTGAACTAGGAATTAGGATTTGTAGTTAGGGGGCGAAAAAGAATCCAGGGAGCGAACTAGGAATGCAGTAAGGTATACAAATTCTTGTTTACAATTACAACCGTTGTAAACTAGAATAATTTACAACGAGAGTGTAAAACCAGCCAAACCAACGCCTCTTAAGGTAAACCTGAATTTTTTTCGTTGTTAGGACTTAGGGTGGTGACTGACGACTGCCCTGCTCGCTCCCTAGTTCTACCACTGGTTATATAGTGTCCGTATTGAGGTTTGATACAATTATGGAATTAGTAATATCTCTACTATAGGCTTAAATTTAGGGGATTGATAATGCCACAACCCGTTTTGTTAATGCCACACCAATAGGCAAATTTAAGAGAATATTACTATTCACCGTCTCACAAAAACGAGTAGCATTAGTAATTTTGTTGTGGCATTATGCCTTCCCTAAATTTATATACGTCATAATTGTTGGATTAGTGAGATGTTATCTCTATTTTCTTTTCTGGGTTGGAGTGCAATCCATTAAATTATGCTGAAGTGTTGAGCTTTCTAGGGTCATATTTTTGACTCTTTCATTTTGTATTTGTTGTTTCACTGTCAATATGTCACAGCTGATTGGTTACTGATTAGTGCAACTCAGTATGTTTTGACACTTGTATTGCTATTTAATTAAACTATTAGGATAGATGAATTAATGGATTACATGTTGTCATGGACTAAATCTTTGATCCAAAAGAATGATCGAAGTGGCATATATCTGATTGCACTAATACTTAAATAGGACTGTTCTACATTGTATAACGACCTTATGCTATGTTATACAGCTTATTTGACTGACTTGTACTGATTGTTGGGAAATTTAAAATTCTAGGAGTGCTTACAGTTTTAACAATTGATCTAAGCAATATGTTTCTGGTTGACGGGAAGTTCAAACTTTGGTTTGAAGGCATAGGGAAATGTTTGTTTACGGTAAAAATTGCTGGCTAAAAGGAAAGAATTGGATTGCTGTACTCAATCGATTTTTCTTACTGATTGACTGCAACCTATTTGTTTGCATTGGGGAATGGAGAAGTATATTAAAGGCGTTATCTATGCGCTATGCGAGTAATAGATCTTGTAACATGCTAGTTGCATGTAGCTGATTGTGAATAGGGTAATCTAGAACGAATGTAATACATTATTATTCAAGTACCTCAAAGGTTCCCCTTAAGGTGGGGGATTGGGGTTGGATGTAGCGTCACCCGTAATGAAAAAACGAGCTAAAAAATTGAATCTTCTGACTGCTATTTCACAATACGAGAAACTTATACAGTTGTGTCTCAGCTCGAATGTCAGCTTAAATTCTGGATATAGAGTTGTGAACTGGATTTTAGTATCTCTGCAATGAAAGAAAAATTTCTTATGATGTGTATGGTTTTCTGCCTTAATAATCAAAAAATCATATGCTATCGTGTATTGTTCTGGACCCGGGTGTATAGTATAGTGTATAATAGGTTCTTAATATTATAAGAAATCAAGTGTACTTGGCTAGGGCCACGTATAATTCCATTTGCTTCACCACCTAGACTTCAACTTCTCCTCAACGCTGGAGGAAATTGTCGTCTATTTGTTTTTAGCATATCTGGTGTAAGTTTGAGATCAGAGTCTAGCTTACAACCTGAATACCTGATCTTAACATCCCAGTACCGTTCCTTAGAATGTATAGTGATTTTGGAATATCCTCTGTATGTACCAGTGAATGTCTCCTGTAGGGGGATGAACAGATGATCATTCATCTGTGTAAAATATTAAAATCAAGTATTAGGAGCTGTGACAGTTAATGCTTGTCATGTTCTCCGAACTGTACAGTTCATGTGACTATTTGAGATATAACGAAGATGCCGCAGTGGTAATCACCATTTCCCATTAGTTCGTTCTACCACCTTTGGTTGGTGAACATATTCGTGATCTTATAAGAGAATGAAGAAGACATTCTTCTATGTAAGGTGAAAATAGTTTACGCGAGAAAAACAAATTCAAGTTGAGGATTAAAAAATTTGATATAGAAGTTAAATCTTTTTGGAAGGTGATCTTACAAGAAGAGTGTCCATAGCAAGCATTTGATATAAGATTTCACTTTGAGTCTCTTCTCTCAGGAGTTTTTGTCCTGGAGTGGAAATTTGTTCTCTTTCTCAACACCTATGCTTCTAATGAAATTAACTATTTTGTTAACATCTCTTCTGTTTCTCTATTATGACTTGTTATTTTAATAACTGCCTTCGTTCACAGGTTGTTAATATCTCTAAAGGAAATGGCCGATTTAGATGATATTGGCATTTCTGCGGCAATAAATCTTTTAACTGCATTGGCATTTCTTATCGCATTTGCCATATTACGGCTTCAGCCTATAAATGATAGGGTCTACTTCCCAAAATGGTATCTGAAAGGACTACGATCTAGTCCAACTCGTCCAAAAGGAGCTGTAAACAAGTTTGTGAACTTGGATATTAGAACGTATTTGCGGTTTCTAAAGTGGATGCCAGAGGCACTGAGAATGCCAGAACCAGAACTCATAGAACACGCGGGACTTGATTCTGTGGTGTATATTAGAATTTACCTTTTGGGGTAAGTTTCGAATTTGTTACATTTTTAAGTATTATATGCTATTTTCTGACTGGAAATGTGATTGTGTCAAACTGGCTTGATCATAAGTCTTAACTATTGATGAAGCTGTCTCTGTAAGTCTGAAAACAAACTGTTGCATGTGCACTCACACACAAACTAAAATGCACACAGTCAAACACAAACACATGAATGTACATCAATTTATATCTTTGATCTGTTGTAATGTTGACAAGTTTATTGGTAAGTCTCTTTTCACCTTCTCATTTACTTTATTTGAGGCCACGATTGTGGCATGTGATGTGTGATGTTACTTTCTTTGCATTCTCGTCTCTGAACGCAGGTCAACATTTGCTATACTTACATCTATCTTGTATTCAAATACTCTTCAATCACTTTAGCTCAATAACACCTTTATGTTTTCCTCCTCTTTCACCTACTTACATGTTGGAGCTATGATTTATGATGTTAATGTTAATTATTTCTTCTTGGCACACGTACTCTTCAATCACTTTAGCTCAATACCGGCTTTAAGTGCTTGACGTTGCTGTTTGGAAATGAGTTTGTTGACACTTTGTTTGTTTTTTCCCTGATGCAAAAAAAAAAAACCTTTGTGCAGCTTGAAAATATTTGTTCCAATTATGGCGCTAGCGTTTGCTGTTCTTCTGCCTGTTAATTGGACCGGAAAGATGTTGGACACTGCCCATGATCTGACATTCAGCACAATCGACAAACTTTCAATTTCAAATGTATCACCAGGATCAAATAGGTGAGAACATTTTTTGACTGGTGTACAAAACCAAAATTATACGAGCTAGTACATTTCCAAGTTATGGAATTTGAATTTTGCTGAAGTGGGTTCTGAACAGTTTGCATTCACGAATTATCACAAATTTCATATGATTGAGTGAGATAGGGAAGGAGAAAGGTCCTAGCTTATGTGGACATTAAAACAAAGGAGGAAATCTAAGTGATGAGCAACAACAATACGATGAGTAGTATACTATCCTTGATAAGTATATTTTCATGAGACAGCAAATATTACGTCTCCTGAGAGACGGTCTCTTAATAAGTTTATTGAGAGACTATTTACAATTTTAAGAAAAAATGGTACAAATAGGTACAAATCATGATTAAAGATAAAATGGGTACATTTATTATATAAATAGATACGAAATTACTATGTCACGACCAACAATAACTTATTGAGAGACCGTCTCTTTCAAATGTGTTACTAGAGGAAGCAAGCTGTTATAAATATCAGAAAGTGTCATTTTTTGTCAGCTGAGCAGGGTATTAGCGTGAAAGCAATAACAATATAATGAAGTCACTGTTTTTCTTTTAGGCTAGTCTCCAAGACATTAGTCTAACTTGTAGTCTAAAGGCCAATGCCGCCCGGCTTCCCACAAATAGTGGCAACCTTATGAGTATCTTAACAACACAAAGAAAGAGGTTGTTTCCTAATTACCCAAGATGCGAATCTCGTCGGTAATTGCTTCAGATGACTGTTACTTTGTCATGAAACAAAATGCAGTTAGTTTAATGAGTCATTTGCTTTATTCCATGATAATCAGGAACCAAAGTCTTGGGCTCCAAAATGAAAATCCCCCCCATAATTGTTACAGTACTTTATAGCATGTTAATAACTTTTTTACAAGTTCTGTTGACCTCATGCCTGTTTATACAGATTTTGGGCGCATCTCTGCGTGGCGTATGCTTCTACATTTTGGACCTGTTACATGCTTTACAGTGAATATAAGATAGTAACAACCATGAGGCTGGAATTTCTTTCTTCAGCAGATCGGCGCCCGGATCAATTTACAGTAAGTTTTTTTTGAACTAGAAACAATCACTCCCTGTTCATAGTCCCTTCTTTTCCCCTCTCATTTTACCCCAAAAATGATTCATATTCTGTATATGGAGAACGTTGTTCATTTTTATGAAAATGTCTATTAAGCTTCTTCTGGTGGTTGGCTCTTGGCCTGTTGCTACTTGCTACGCTCTATTTAATTCTACCATACTGTTTTTTCTTTTTTCCTTACATACCAGCTACAGTAGCATCAATGCTCCCACCAAGAGCAAATCATGCTTTTCCTTGGTAGCAAATCCCTTCTTTTTTTTTTTTTCGTTTGTCTTTTTCTTTTATAGTGTATTAATAATGCTAAAATAAAATGGTGATCTGTATCTTCAATATGTTTTTTTTCCACCCTAAGAGGTAACATCTTACCTATCAAATTATTCCACTGTCATTTCCGTGCTATATTTAGTTGTTAAATATATGTGAAACCGACGGCGCTACTTAGAAGGCACAGGCTGATTTATTCAAGGCTTCCTTATTTCTCTCAGTGTTCCTTAAAACTTAAAAGTGATGTTTGTGTCTGTTGCTCCTTCTTTACACTACAACTGTACAAGTTCTATGTGTACCGTGTGAGTTATTTGCATGTGACCTTATGCTAGTTTGGGTAGATGGCTTTTCATGAGTTTGGGTGTTGTCCTTTTTTTAATGCGACAGTTTTTTTTCTTCAGGTTCTTGTAAGAAATGTACCTCCAGATCCTGATGAATCTGTCAGTGAGCATGTAGAGCATTTCTTTTGTGTGAACCATTCTGATCATTATCTACTACATCAGGTAGGCTGTATGTTAGTATCTTTGATTGGAAAAGACTCTTACAGATGTTATTTTAAATTTGTTGATCCTGCAACCTCTTTCGGATCCTGCTTATTGATGTTTGCCATTTTATCGTGTGCTAATATTATAGGTGGTATACAATGCCAATAAACTAGCAGATTTGGTTGACAAGAAAAAGAGTTTGAGAAATTGGCTTATCTACTATCAAAATAAGTATGAGAAAAAACCTTCAAGAAAGCCCACAATTAAGGTATTCTCCAGATGCCTTCATTCCCTTTGAGTGTCATGTTATATAAAATCATTTTTTGTCAAAGTATGCTTGCAATGTTTCATGCTATGTAATACTCCATTCATATGGCCTTCCTGTCTTGGGCATGTATTCAATACCTAAAAGTCGACTGTTACTTGGAAAATGATGGAAATTTAATTATGCTGGACAATACTTGTATTGGATACTTTTAACGAGTCATCACTTCTGAAGTTTTCCTGCCTGAGACGGAGCGTCAGTCTTGACTATATATGGTCGAGATGTAATACTACTAATATCAGCTTATAGACAGGTTTTTGGGGTCTTTGGGGAAATCGTGTGGATGCAATTGATTATTACACCACGGAGATTGAGAAACTTAGCGAAGAGGTAAGTGGTTCTTCTACTTGAGGTCTTTAGCTTATACTTTTTGTAATAGATTTTATATACCCAGATCAATTACGGTGGTGTACGCAAGTTCTTCAATGATCTCTTCTACAATTCAGAGTATATTTATCACTCTCTGTGATCCCTATGTCTGACAGTCTGAGGTGCACTATTCTCTGATACATTATATTACTGCTGGTGAATCCCAGATTACATTATATTACTGCTGGTGAATCCCAGATTATCAGACATGCACTACTTAGTACTATGATTTTCAAAGTGATGACTGTAATTATTGCAAAATGAAATAACTGAATCTTGTACAAACAAGCATACATTGAGGGACATGTTTTTTTTTTCCCTATGTATTAAATGATTGATTTAATATAGGAAGCAGCTGAAAGGGATAAGGTTATAAGTGACCCAGACGTTATATTACCAGCAGCATTTGTGTCCTTCAAAAGTCGTTGGGGTGCTGCTGTTTGTGCTCAAACTCAGCAATCGAGTAATCCTACAATATGGTTGACAGAATGGGCTCCTGAACCAAGTGATGTTTACTGGAATAATCTCGCAATACCTTATGTTTCGCTGAATATTCGAAGGTTACTCATGGCTGTTGCCCTTTTCTTCCTCATATTCTTTTTTATGGTCCCTATTACATTTGTGCAATCAGTGGCCAACATCGATGGGATTGAGAAGGTTTTCCCATTTCTGAAGAATGTAATTGAAAGGTAAGTCATCTGTAATTGTTTATGTTTTTCAACATGAGTTGTCTAAAAATTTTTGGATTCTGTTCATTATAATTTCAAGTTATTTAGCATCATCGTAATAGAATTCCCTAATTGTGTTGGTCACTTTTATATCTTTTGAGAGTATGTAATAAGTCCACCTCCCTTTATCCTCCTACTTTGTTTCAATTTTACTAATTTTGATGATATTATCTACTGATTTTATCATCAAGCTATGTAGACTATTATGGTTTACGACCATACATACATTTACCATTTTGCATTTCTATCTACATCTTAGTTTGTTCCTTAGATTTTGTGTAAAACAGACTCTAAAGTTTATTTATAGATAGATGAAGTATTGAGTTTCCCACCTTCTATCTAAGAATTCATAATCAAAAGGCTAAACTGATATACTACCTTTTTCTTTTTTCTTTTTTCTCATATCATTTTTTTGCTCTTTTATTATTATGCTCGTAGTTTTGTTTGTGCTACTCAGTTAGTGGTTAAATATACTGATGCAAGTATTTACAGAGTGTACACATATGAATCAGCCACCTCCTATTGTTGTTTGTAGTCACAAAGGCTCCAAACTAATATTGAAATGGAAATGTCTCAGGGATTCCGTGAAATCTTTCATACAAGGATATGTGCCTGGAATTATATTGAAGATATTTCTTCTCCTCATCCCGATGGTTATCATGCTAATGTCTAAGATAGAAGGTTTCACCTCATTCTCATATTTGGAGAGAAGATCTGCATCGAAATATCATCTGTTTATTTTGGTGAATGTGTTTCTTGGAAGCATTATTGCTGGAACAGCTTTTCAGCAGCTCGATAAGTTTTTAAAGCAGTCCCCAACTGAGTAAGTATTGTTTCATCTGATAACACTACAAATGGAATCTTGCAGGGCGTTTGTTTGTTGTGTGGGTTACTGATCCTTCTGTAAAGTAAGTCGCAATGAGAAATTGAGGATAGTGATTTGTATTAAAACTCAACTAGGTTTTCTAATTCTCTGTTTTCTATTACTGGCCAAAAACTCTTTCCAAGCAGACGAATCTCTTTTCAAGTCCTATAATATCGCACTGATAATTATGATGTATTAATAATGCTATTTTTTTTTTTTTTGCCTCAAACGCATTGTCAAGTCTATATGAATACGCCACTTCCATATGCAAAAATGCAATCTGCTGTTAATAGTGTCTCATATATAGATTATTAAGCAGGATTTGAAATATTCACGATTCTTAACAATATATGATGAGTAATTTTTATGATATAATTTAAATTGAGAAACACATTTTTCTGGTGTTCTGATTTCCTGCAAATTATAATCATCATGTTGTGTATCCCTGCAGAATTCCTAGAACCATTGGGGTGTCAATACCAATGAAAGCTACTTTCTTCATTACTTATGTTATGGTTGATGGTTGGGCTAGTGTTGCCGCTGAAGTCCTCAGATTAGTTCCTCTAATATTGTTCCATATTAAGAATACAGTATTGGTTAAAACTGAGCAAGACCGGGATGAAGCAATGGATCCTGGTTTCCTGGACTTCCCTACATACGAGCCTCGGATTCAACTTTACTTTCTACTTGGACTTGTCTATTGTGTTGTCACACCGATACTTCTTCCTTTCATCATTGTCTTCTTTGCGTTTGCTTACTTGGTTTTTCGTCATCAGGTACAATTTTCTCAAAGTTTGTGGACACGCGCACACACACACACACACACACACACACACACACACACACACCTTTGAAGAAGATTTGTACGCAACTAAAAACACTCCATTCATGAAAGGGTAGGATTTTAAGAGAAAAAGTTTCCGTGTAATATCATGAAAGCATGGGTCAGTTTCACATGAGATTTGCTCAAGAATCTCATATTACCATCACGATTTTAGTTGCAAAACACTCCTTTAGCTTGTAGTGGACTAAGTTCTCTATCTTACCATCATGATTTTAGTTGCAAGATCATTTTTCATGCCATTAAATTGTGTGTGCACAGATTCCATTTACTATAGGCTCAAATATTGTTTCTTTTAAATGATTCCAGGCACTGTTCATATTTTATTAACGGGTACTCTATGCTTTGTTCTCCCTAGATTATCAATGTCTACGACCGAAAATATGAAAGTGCAGCTGCTTTCTGGCCAGATGTACATCAACGCATAATTACCGGTCTTGTAATATCACACCTTTTATTGCTGGGATTGCTGAGTACAAAAGATGTAAAGACTTCTACACCCTTGCTGGTTGCCCTCCCAGTATTGACGATCTGGTTCCACATAGTCTGTAAAGGTCGCTTTCAATCAGCTTTTACCAGGTTCCCCTTGGAGGTTAGTCTTTCTCATCTCTATTTTCTTTGCTGTTTAAGCATAATCCAACTTCATTAGCTCATGGAGATGGGACACATTCCACGCTCATCTAAGTATGAAATTAGGAATTTGTTAGGCTCTCACTCCTACATGCCAATCTTCCTAAACTTCAACACCCCCTGCATTTTAAAGGCTCTCGCCTATATTACTCAGATACACATGACGGTCGGAGTCTCGAATCGACTATTTTGTAATGAAGTCGCTCTGTTACACTCAGATACACATTGTGGTCAGAGTGTTGAACCATCTTGTGATGAAGTACCTATGTTAGATACGCATTGCGCTTGTAACTCAAATATTTTGTGAAAATTTTCATGTTTTTCTCCCCATAAAATGAAGCGTCTAATTGTCACCTTCATATTAGAAGGTAAGACTTGTTGTCTTGTTGCTTTCACAGTCTCGCCTATATTCTGTAGGCTGTCAAATGTATTTAGTTTTGTATATAGCCGATAGAGACCTGGCAAACTGGTACCTGACTTGACTCGTAACCAAATATATAAGCCCATATCTGAAACCTGAACTGGCCTGATCCGATCTGAGTACGGCGGCATTTTGCTAACTCGAATGGACCCTTATCTCTATATGACTCGGTAATAGCACCCAGAACATCAAACTGAAATGATCTGGCCTGTATCTGACTAAAAGACGTGTTTGTTAGGTTAATCAAAATGACCCGATAATATTATACTCCATTGTGGTAACTGGTAAATACCAAGTTGTTTAACCGGCAAGTGTTTTGCTGAATTTTGTTACAGGAAGCCATGAAAAAGGATACCTTGGAAAGGGCAACTGACCCGACTCTAAACATAAGATCATACCTATGTGATGCTTATCTTCATCCAGTTTTCAAAGGAGGCCAAATATACGTGCGACCACCGAGTGACGAGGAGGAAGGCCTTCCCCTCGTCGCAACAAAGCGGTCTCAAAGAAGTAGCAAAGTAACTTCCCTGGCTAGTTCTGAAGTTAGTGTATAGTCTGTAAATAACATTTAGTAAATAATCTCTAGTTTTGTAATTTGCGTACGGAGGCAAATTTTTGTTCATAAAATTTACTCTCGTCCCAATTATTTTTTTGCGCTTTTTATCCTTTGTAAGGGTATTTTAATTAAAGGTGAACAAATGATTGGTACGAATTAGCTGTTTAAAAGGAGGTTGTATAATATTATACTCCAAATGTTGGTTCATCGTTCTTCGTTTTTCTTGTTACTTTTGATTAGGTTACAGTTGGATAACAATAGTTCATACCTACGACACCCAGCGAAGCTTTCTTGCAATATTATGTGCAAGACGTCTAGAATAATATCATTGCAGCAGTGGCTTCTAGATACGATCCCAAAGACATAGCAATAAGGTGGAATGGTGTTTCTTTTCTCCCACAAAATTATCAATAAGGTGGAATGGTGTTTCTTTTCTCCCACAAAATTATCAGGCGCAGAACCGTCAAACCAAGAAACCGTCCATCCAATCCCAGTCAACAATCCTCCATCCAAGCAGCATCGACGTAAATGATTTTTTATTAGTGTTTTAACTAAATTTAGGCCATCCATGGCTAAATTGAATTTCTCGTGATATTTTGATAAAGGGGCTTAATTTGACTTATTACGTAAGTTATTTTTATCCACTCACTAAGGAATTGTCATTGTTTCATGGACGTGGTTTTGTTTGTGAATATAAAGAACTACTGGGAGTTTGAATTATGTTCTATTATTTAGATACACTTAAATCTATTTTGTGTTTAGGGGACGTCAACTACATTATAAAATATTGTTTGAAAATAAAACTTTTTTGTTTCTCTTTCATTTATTTTAAAATGAACTCGTGAAAAACTAAAGTTAAACTATACAAATAGACATATTACGATCACATTATATGGAATTCCATCTTACAAATCCATATTTTGTGACGAAAGTCAATTACGTTCAATATAAGCGAGCAATGGACGGGATTGCTCAGAGATGTATGTCATTTGTACAAATGACAAAAGTATTTTAGCTCATAAGGTCTTAAAAATCATATACATAAACACATGTAATAGTATGCACATTCTAAAAATTCGAGTTTAAATTGCCAATGAAAGAGTTGAAAACTACATGCACAATAAAAGAAAAGAGTAAAATGCAATCATAATTAGTCATTCATTTTCTATTTACGTAATATTATATCTAAAAAAGACTAATTACCCGCCGTAAAAATCTCTTTTCCCTCCATCTTTAACAAGAAAAACAAAAACAAAAAAAAAAACACACATGAAAGCAAGAAAACACTTCTATGTCATTTGTTGTCTAAAAAAAGGCAAACAAAATTAGTTGTATGCATTTTTTTTTTACCATATTTGAATTTGTAGCAAAAATGTGACAAGTCCAAATAAGAAAAAAAAAAATTCATAAAAATTATGTTTTAATGTTTTTGGTTTGATTTCCATCACCCATTTTATTTCCTTAACTCTAGCAAATTTTAACTTAGAAAATTAAGATTAAAAGTCATATTTGAAGCCACAAAACAAAAAGATTATCAAGAATTTTTACCCCTTTTGGGGTACAGGGAAAAATCTTTTACATTCAAAAATTTGATTTTCCTGTACACCCTAATCTTAAATTATATAAAAAGTTCTCGTTAATAATTAACCATGAATACAATTTTAACCCGAAATTTCTTGGTCTTTTTACATTTTCTCCTACTATTTAACTTTGTTAAAGTTTCCTTGTGTGATCCTAACGGTGCATTAACCTTGGCTTGTGGCGCGAATGGTGATGGTAAAGACGCGGATGATAGGACATGGGAGCCGGACACCAAGTACCTCGCTACCCAAGTGAATTCACAAGCAATTCGCGCACAATTCCAAGACCCGGCTCTTTCTTCTGAGGTTCCGTATATGACTGCAAGGATTAGCGCCTCAGAAATGTCTTACAAGTTTCCTATTAATTCAACCTCACGATATTTTATTCGTCTTCATTTTTACCCTGCGTCTTATGGCTCATTTAACATCGACAATTCTTATTTTTCTGTTTCGGCTGGCAGCATTACTCTTCTTAACAATTTCAGTGCGTCAATCACGGCTCATGCAACAACGCAGGCATACATTATAAAGGAATACTCCCTTGCGCCATTGGAAGGTGGTGGCGGTACATTAGATGTTGTTTTCAAGCCATCAGATAAGCATTCTGGGTCTTTCGCCTTTATAAATGGGATTGAGTTGGTTCCTACCCCTGATTTACTCGACTCAGCAGCTCTTGTCGGATTTTCAGATCAAAGTCTAGATGGAAAAGCGGCAAATGTAGAGACAGTTGTGAGGTTGAATGTAGGAGGAAATTTCATTCCGCCTAAGAATGATTCTGGTTTATTGAGAACGTGGTATGATGACACGCCGTACCTAGCAGGAGCGCAGTCTGGTGTTACATTGTCTGATAATGAAACCGTTGGTTTAGTAAACTATCGCGACACACCTAGATATATAGCCCCTGTGGCCGTC
This sequence comes from Silene noctiflora, assembly GCA_009801015.1. Classification (NCBI taxonomy): domain Eukaryota; kingdom Viridiplantae; phylum Streptophyta; class Magnoliopsida; order Caryophyllales; family Caryophyllaceae; genus Silene; species Silene noctiflora. The sequence goes on along the minus strand of VHZZ01001060.1, from coordinate 89,385 downwards.
TATGATACATGGAGGAGCATGGGGCCTGACCCCAATATCACTCTCGCGTACAACCTTACATGGGAATTTTCTGTGGACTCGGGTTTCTCCTACATCACAAGGCTTCACTTCTGTGAACATTTATACACGAAGACCAACCAGAGGCCGTTCTATATTTTTATCAATAACCAATCGGCCCTCCTTAGTGGAGCTGATATAATAGCGTGGACCGGAGGCAAGGACATTCCTACATACAGGGACTTCGCTGTAACTGTCCCAAGTGTCGAGAATAAACAGCAAGAACAACTTACGGTTGCTCTTCATCCTATGGATAACAGCGATAACAAGCCAGAGTACTATGATGCGTTACTCAACGGTCTAGAATTGTTCAAGGTTGGAGATGGCAGTAAAAATTTGGCTGGACCGAACCCAACTCCATCAGAAGCACTAATCAAGTCAGACGCGGAATTAAGAAAGAATTTTGTCAACGATAAGCCTAATATCAAGGTAATTGGTACAGCTACTGGGGTGGCTGCGGCTTTTGGCATAGCCACTGCTTTGGCGGTAGTGATGTACAAGAAGAAAAGCAGGATGCCAAGGTCGAAGTCTGGAACATCTAGTTGGTTGCCGATTTATGGCAACTCTCACACAGGGGGAATGAAATCGACAATTGGAGGAAATAGTGTGGCCAGCGCACAGCTTTCAAATGAAGCAGCAGCTAACTGTCGACACTTTACCTTATCGGAAATAAAAAAGGCTACCAAGAACTGGGACGAGTCTTACGTCATTGGTGTTGGTGGTTTTGGCAAGGTGTACAAAGGGGTAATAGATGGAGGCATTAAGGTGGCTATCAAAAAGTCGAACCCATCATCAGAGCAAGGAGTCAATGAATTTGTTACTGAGATTGAAATGCTCTCGAAGTTGAGGCACAAGCATTTAGTGTCCCTTATCGGATATTGTGAGGAGGATGGCGAAATGGCCCTTGTTTACGACTTCATGTTACACGGTACTTTACGAGAGCATCTCTACAAAAACAACAAGACTAACCTCACTTGGAAGCAGAGGCTTGAGATCTTAATTGGTGCTGCAAAGGGTTTGCATTACCTGCACACGGGATCCAAGTACACGATTATCCACCGTGATGTGAAGACGACTAACATCCTCTTGGATGAGAACTGGGTCGCCAAGGTTTCGGACTTTGGGCTCTCAAAGACAGGACCTGATCTAAAAGAACAAAACCATGTGAGCACCGTGGTAAAAGGTAGCTTTGGTTACCTGGATCCCGAGTACTTTAGAAGACAACAACTTACTGAAAAGTCGGATGTTTATTCGTTTGGTGTTGTCTTGTTTGAGGGTTTATGCGCCCGCCCTGCGCTTAATGCCAGCCTCCCAAAGGAGCAAGTTAGTCTAGCAGATTGGGCTCTATATTGTGTAAGACAGGGAAACATAGACGACATCATTGACCCCAACATCAAGGGTACAATCAAGCCAGAATGTCTAAAGAAATTCGTCGAGACAGCTGTCAAGTGCTTGTCCGATCACGGTGTTGATCGGCCCTCAATGAGTGATTTGTTGTGGAATCTTGAGTTCTCTTTACAACTCCAGGATAGTGGCGATGCACCAAAAGGAGGTTCATCCGGAAGAACGACAATAAGTGACAGCATCAACATGCACTTAAGCACTCTAGACCTCGACGACGAGGATCTGGACTACTCTTCATCAAACCAGGAGAATTCCAGTACTGCAATTTTTTCACAGATTGTCCACCAGACAGGTCGATGAACAAGTAGACCGGTGCTGTTTGCGATCCGTCAGTAAAGGTTGTCAAGTTTAGTGGCATTTAAGCATTTTTGAGGCATGCCCACATATATATTATATCTTTTTCGTACATTATTTAATCTTTTGTTTAGCTCTGTCGCTCTGATATCTGGGTATTAATGCACCATTAAATTTATCTGATTGTATCCGTTTTCACAAATGACTTGTCTTCGTCCAAAATTGGTGCACCATGAACAGAAGAGTTGCACATTTCGTAAACACTTGCGTCTTTTTTAGCTTTGCACAAAGTACGAGATATAAAATTTGTCGATAGTTAAACTGAGAATTAACACAAAATAAGACGCTTGGAGAATGGTTGTGAACAAAATATTTACGATTTGCTTAATCTAATACAAGAATTTGTACGAAAATTGAAGAAGTATGATTTTCGCACAAAAAATAAACAATCAAAATTGAATAAATTATGTTGGATACTAGACTTTACAATTGTGCGACTAAAGAAAAAGATCTTACATCAGAGCAATTAGCGTAATTACCTTATCTACTTTCAAATCCAAGCCGATTTCAGACCCAAAATTGTTCTGACTGGAGGTTTACGAGCCTTATCGAGCACTCTGGATGATCAATTCTGCAGCAACACCCATTGCATGAAAGCCGCTAACAGCTAACAATGTGATCGCCAGCTCGTCTTCATTCCACCGCCTCAGACCAGAACTCAGGTTCTTCAGAACATTCACGTCAACTTCCAGCAACCACGCAGGAGTGCACCTCACGACCAAACCCAAGAAACCTTGAACATAAGCCCGCCATGTGGCCCAATCACAGCCCAAGGAGATCTTACCTTTGAGGGCGGTAGCCATAAACTCAAAGTGGGTAGTAAGGACCTTGGCTCTCAACTTTGAAGAAGAAGATGACGCTTCTACGCCCCATGATAGTACCCCACTAAGTACAGCAAAGTAAGCCAATGCATAGCCACTCAAGGCTGCAACCACCTCACCGGGTTCTCCACTATGACCAGATCTTTGTGAGGATATAAACCATGAGGGCAGCGTTTCTTTGAGAAGGGTTTGTACAAGGTTCACACCTCCTGATACCCAGACAAAGGAAGCCCCCACGGTGGCCGCAAGCTTCACCCGTGCCATGGCAGAAGTGAGGGACACCTGTCCATATCTCATTCCAAGCTTGCATTTTTTTAACTTATTTATGGTGTCACTGGATAAGCCACCAGTAGCAATATCTTTCACAGACATAACCAAAAGAGGGAGAATACCTTCAGTCACAAGGGTCATGTCTCGGATGAACGGGTACACACGTAAGAAGAATATACCAGGAGCGACTGGTCCCATTCCATTGGAAAAATCTGAGCCCAAGCCATGGCCCAGAAGAGCACCCACGCCACCGTTTCTACATCTAGGGGAAGCAGTGAACCCTAGAACGGAGGAAAAACAGCTTTTTAAAAGTTGGAAAACTGCATCATTGTTGCGGCTAAAGACAGTGCGTGAGGCTGAGAAGATGAGAAAGTTGGTCCAACGCTTCGCCTTCTGAGCCCAGAGAGAGGATAAGATGGGCATGCAGGGCCAGGGACAGCCAGCAGAAAGCACGATTACTGATCGGCCAACTAAGTTCAAGAAACGTTCATTTGCCTTGTCGATTTTATACGTAATAGTGAGGCTCAGAAGTGCAGCTAATGGCAGAGGAAGTGTAGGATTAGAGCTACCAACTGCAACAAGAAGTAAAGAAATGGCTGTAAGCGAAATGGCAAATTTTAACCCAATATCTTCTCGCTTTCTCAAGTGCCTCTTGAGATCCAGCAGGTTGCATACTTCTGCTTTTGAAACATAGTTTTAGGGAAAGAGGATTTGTGGGCCGTTTTAGGAAATAAATAACTTTTATCTCATAACTCTTGAAGAAACTAAAAAGTGGCGGGGACATTTTGGTCATTTCAGATAAACACCAAAAAACATACTCCTTTGTACTATGTAACAGCTCAAAAAGGGAATTTTTATATTACATAAAAAACCTAGTATAGAAAATTTTAAAAGAGAGAAGCATATGAAGGAAGGGTACCTGAAGCTAGACTAGGTACACCAATGCCAGTGGCGGCCAAAACTTTATGTATTTGTTGTTCCACATAAGATAAATTTGCGGCAGGACTTGGCCAATCAGTTCCATTCATAGCAGCTGGCTTCCAGACTCCTCGTGTAACTTCAGCTGCAAAGTAGCTAAGTATGCTTGCCAAAGATGCTGGGAAAAAGTCAGCAAGATCTTTGAGCCCTGAAATCAAAAGGTGTTTGTCCAGAACTCATCATATTAGTCTGTAAATGTGGCGAAGTCGGATACCATCTTCACAAACTTACAGCACAGACCAAAACAGTATGAAGTGAATACACACTAACAACTTTTGCTGGCATAAGAAAGACATGAAACCTATCAAGTCGGTAGTAGTCCATGCACTGTAACTGGTATTTAAGATAAGCCAAGGCTAAAAAGTTATTGGCTTCACATTTCGTAAGGGACTGCAACATAAAGCAATTTCTAAAACCATAATGAAACTTCAGTTCAGACTGTTAGATTGATAAGGACCTCAACGCAAGCATCACAAAGGCAACCTAATATCCATTCTATGCGAATAAATGAAAAAAATCAGACATGTCCTAATTTGACAAGACGAGAAGGTTAAGCATCCTAAAAAGAGATCCCCTAAACACATCACGGTTGTATCACAGGCTGATTAAATGACATTGGTGGTCATGGAGAGAAAAAAACTTGTGTTTTGTTGTATGTATCACCATGACCAACCGGCCACTTTCCCAAGTATTTTCTCAAAAACAACAATTTATGCACATATGAGGTCTCGTGAATAAAAATTAAAAAAAAGTACTTCCTCTGTTCTTAAATAATTGACGTTTTCATTTTAAGAAGTGAGCCTTTGAATTCAATTTATAAAAAAATATATTGGTTGGAAAATTATAAAAATTACACCATAAAATTCTTTACGAATAAAGCTTTAATATGAGTATACATTTCAATATATTTAGTCATATATTTTGAGAGATATTGAAGAGAAAAATGAGTGTCTCGAAAAGTGAGAATGACAATTAAAAAGGAACAGAGGGAGTAGTATTTTTTGTGTGTATCATCAGTTCACCATGGCCAGTGCCAACCTGGCCCTGCCACTTTGCAAGGCTTCTCGGAAAATAACAATTTATGCATAGATGAGGTGCAATGACTAATACTCCGTCCACATCTTATTGTTCCTCCCACATTCTATTTTGGTCCACATCTTTTGTTCCTCCCATTTGAGAACTTTCCTTATTTGGCAAATATTAACAGACTAAGACCACCACTTATCTCCCTAAGATATACGAGAACATATTAAGAGATTAATACACCCACTTATCTCCCTAAGATATACGAGAACATATTAAGAGATTAAAACACCCACTTATCTCCCTAAGACACCCATTCCAGCCCCGACTTCACCTACCTCTACCTCTGACTCCACTTCCTCCATCGCACACACCACCAGCCACCCTCCACTACTACCATTGCAACATTTTCACCTTGCAAGAGACATTGCCAGCCCACCGTCGTTGGCGATCCACCCACTCAACCCACTCAACCCATTATACCACCCCTTTCCCTATTCAACACCCCCATAACACCCAATAACCACCACCCAAACCCTAGAAAACCCCCTGCCACCCCGAAGACACCAGATCTGGTATTTTCGGGGGTTGGGGAAAGGTTTTCGGTGGTGAGGTAGAGTTTCTAGGGTTTAAGTGTGGTAGTTATGGGGTGGGGTGGGGAATGATGGTGAAGAGGGAGTCGGCAAACCTAGATTACAAGGTGGGAGGTTGGCGGCGATGGTTACACGCCACCACGAATGACGGTGGGTGGATCTTCCAAGAACCAAGTAGCTTCCTATGCTGTTCGGACATCAAACTCAGATTTATAAGGTTACATTACACATTATTTTTAAAAACGACTGCCATGGGTGTGTTCTCCGGCAAAAAGTGCAGCTATTAGTGGTGGTCGTTTGACTGGTTGTGGTGGTTGGCGCTTTGACAAAGGTGGTTGCTCATTTGACTGGGTGCGGGGGAAGCTTGGTGGGGTGGGTTGGTGGGAGTTTTTGGGTGGTCCGGCAAGATAGTGGTGGCGTGAGGGGAGGGTGGTGTTGATGTAATTTGTTATGGTTAGTACTTAACATAAAGGGTGATTAGTTTTAATGTAACGTCATGAACTTGTTTTCTTCAGAAGCAAAGGGGATGAACAAAAAGATGTGGAGGGAGTAACTCTAACTTTCTTCATACTAAAAAGAGATCATATATTCTTGTAGATTGTGGCCACTAAAAATTTGGGGTAGCAAAAGTTGGATAACAACTAATTCCCTAAAAACCAAAGAGCATTGAGTTATTCCATTGGTCATGAACAGTAGGCAGATGTATGTTATAGAGGGTATCACACAAACCTGTGGCTAGATCACGCGGTGACAACTTATCATGGGCACAGGCTGTTAAAGCGGCATCCAGCACGAATGGAAGAGCTTCCAAAATATCCCACGCAGGTAACTGGAGCCGCAGAACAGCCTCTTCCACAGCTGAACTAGATGAACTACTACTTCCAGAATTCGTACTTCTGTTTACTTTTTTGAAAAGCATATTCAAGAGAGACTCGACAATTTGATGGACAGGAGTGCCTGGTGTAAGGCCGGATAGTGGGGAGGCTATACAGGCCTGATGCTGTCGGTACCAACATTTTAGTTTCGGAAAAGAATCCACAAATATAGGCTGAGTGGATGGTGGACTTAACAACTTAGAAAATTTTTGGCTTTTGGTCAGATTGTTAGCAGTGTGGCTTGGTGATGCTAGCTGAGAGTTCCTCACCAAGAGCAGGTACTCAGGACTTAGCTGGGAAGCCACTGATGGCAAATCTCCCATGGCCTGTTCAAGTGGAGTGTGCTCAAAACTCCAAAGTTTTAAAAGAAGAGTAAATGCACTAGAGAACACGGCATGTGAATTTATTTCTTCCCCCGTTGGCAAAGCCCATGAGACCTTGGGTGAACAAGAGCCGAAACCTTCACAGATAGACATCAACTCTGCAGCAAGTTGTGGAACCTGAAATGATCATCAATGTAATCAGAGTTGTTAAAATATGGTATTTGTCAAGTCTTTAGGTTATAACTCCTTTCTCCATTACCAAATAGAATGTATGCTTGGAGACTTAAGAGTGGTAAACCATAAAAATCAATTCTAACTGCATATTCTCCCATTTGTAAATTCCCACATCAGTAACTGCAAGCATTTATATATTTGAAAAGTAAAAGTGTAAAACCAAAATCGACATAAGAGAATCACACCCAGATGTATGAAACTGTCAACTTGTTTCTCCACTCAACTTTTCTACTTTGATGCCCATTACATAAGAGTATTCTACCCCAACCATGTTTGGCATGGAAAAATCTATTATAATTGACAACTAGAAGATTTCCTATTCTGAAAGATTTCAGTGACATAGACAACAAAAACATGTTGCCAGATAAAACCTTGACTTTCTTTAGCACCTTTAGGGTGTGTTTGGATTGATGGAATCGAAGGGAAAAGAAAGGGAGGAAGAGTAGGGGATTTAAAGTCCCTTGTTTGGATAGCAAATGAGGTTGGAAGGAAATGGAGGGGGAGAGATTTGGAGGGATCCAATTTCTCTCCTCCAAGCCTAATCAAAATCTCTCCACAATAGGCAAGATTTGGAGGGAAATTGTATCCAAACACCCACACTTCATTCCCCCTCCCCTTCCCTTCTCTCCCTTTCCCTTCCCTCCTTCCACCTCCCCTCCCTTTCTCTCCAATTTTGCTATCCAAACACACCCTTAGTCTCCAAATAAGACTGGTGACAATAGCAAAGAGGAAATTTCCTCTAGGTACTAATAAACAAGAGTTGCAGGCATATGTGCCAGAAGAACCCTTCATGTCACATGGGGATGCCAATCTACTCCTGAGACACGCATGATTGTTTGGGCTACCGTAACAAACAGGTAAAACAAATGTATCAAGACATTCACAGGCAAACTAAAGTAACAGCATGTTCCTTACTTACCAAGCCATGGAGTGAAAAGATCTGAACAATATCAATTGTTGCTATTCCAACAAGAAGGACATTGAGAAATGGTCCCTGACTAATTAAATGACTCTCACTTCCAGAATACTCTGGTGGAATAGGAGGAGACAGCAACCTCAAAATAAAGAGAACTGTGTGCTCCTGGTAATAAGAAAAGAAGAGTAGAGTAATCAGAATCTCGGTGATCAATGCTTAAAACAACAGCAAATTATGCATAGATTAGCATTGCACCTGCACATTCCAGCCACGGAGAAGAGATGACCCACAGAAAACGGTAGCTGCACGTATCTTTTCATCATCTGACCCGCCAACTGCAATCTGATATAGTTTCTCCAGCTCTTCTAAGCTTCCATTGAAACAGAAAATGGGAGTTCAAGTCAGAAATCTATACAAGTTTTTTTCGTGCAGTTGTACTTACTACTGAGGGAGGGGTCCAAAATGCAAACAGCTGCAACCAAGCTCAAAACTGTAGCATATAACTTTGGAGCCAATTCTCGACCTCCCATTTCAACATCATTCCCTCACGGGTTTTTTAAGATGAGGTAGGATTCCATTTGATTTAGTATACGGACACATACTCAAAATGATAACTAAGATTCCCTCAAAAGAACCAAAAGCTTTAGCCCAGAAAGAAGTACTCCCTAATATACACCCAATACCCCCAAATACAGTTAGTTCATAGGGTAAGCTAGCCTTGAAAATAAACAGAAATGTTGCTCCATCTAAAATCCAAATACACAAAAACATGGGGAAGTGAACGTTTCCAACCCATAAATTTTATGTATTCTAATGAGATTTATGAAAACCCCATTGATCCTTTTTACATGCAAGTTGCAACCCTCTGCCATAATAAGGACTATGTCACTTGAAAGTGAAGAAAGAGATTTCATGAATTCAATACATTTGCAGCACATGACACAAATGTCTAAGCTCAAAACCAGTTCCATACTTCCATCTGTACAACATTGTAGAGCGTATAGTTCAACTCAAAGATCAAGCCCTTTCCAAATTACCTTTAATAATAATGGAAAGGAACTGCTGAGAAACATGATAGATCATCATATAGCCACAGTAGTCCAGCAACGGATGTTTCAACCTTAATGGTTTAATATAACTCGGCATAACAAAGTTAAGGGAAGTGTCAAAAGTAGCTAAAGGACACAAAATAAGAGATTTATAAACTGATTCCTATTTGTGATTCAACCTTCACAGAAGGTACAAGCTGCAAGTTATTATCTGTTTAAGCACATACCATATTCCAACCTCAATGGTTTATTATCCAAAGGTGACAGACAATTGTATTTCTGTTCCTAATGAGAACAACATCCTTTCTTTAACCTGAGTCCCAAGTGCTAAGACAGACGTTCTGCAACCACGACTAGGAGAGGTATATCGGACATTAACTGGCAGGCTATTATCCTGCTATCTTCACAAGGGAAACTATATTTTTTTTACAGTTTTAACCTCCTCAAAGCACCTTTTATTGTCCTTCATAGTTCACAGAAATCTCTCTAGTCAAACAATACCAGTTTAGAGAGTGAAACTTAATTACTCGTATATCTTTGCAGAATCTAAACCCTAAAATACTGGCCAGATATGAAAACCGAAAGAGGGAAAAGAGGAAGCGAGAATATTAAAACCACACAGCAAAGTAACAATATATGCATATATGTACCTTGAAGCAGGACTGGAAACCAAAGCATTCATCAATGCAGATGTAAGGGGTGAACCTTTCATCAACGACGACCAACCAGTAACCTGTGCAGCAACACTACGAGGAACCTGATTGACACGTGCATTCACATAACTGGGCCACATATAAGCAGAGAAGTCTAACAAATTTCTGGCGATGCAAGCCTCTACAATGAGGTGCCGCATATTTCCATCTGCAGGAAACACTATGCTATCAAATTCCAGAATTCTAGAAAGTGATGCAGATAAAAAAGTTCTACAGGCACAAAAATGCAGCCCAAATGCCAAAAGCATTGAGATGCAAGCTCGCACCAGTGCTAAGCAGCAAATTAGGCTGCAAGTGATCATAAGCCTAAAATCAACTCTCAACAATATGAAAAAGCTTGGTCAATAATACCCATTCACTCAGTAAATAAGCACACACAATAAATATTTACAGATTGTTTAATAAAATTGGCAAGCTCAAAGTCAAAACTCCTACTATTCTTGGAAAGACCTAGTATGTGTTCTGCTCAGCGATGTTAAAATAAAGCCTGACTATCTAGCTAACATGTAATCTCCTAAAAAACTTTCCCGGAACTCATAAAGTCATTCAATTCAATTCTAAACGCAAATGTCATGTACAGTTATCCAAAATAGCCTCTTTCTGTCAACACAAGGGTAAGGCTGCATACATTTGACCCCTCCCCCGCCAATTACAGCCTTACCTCTAGAGGCACATGGGCAATGCAGTAAATGTTGTTTTTGATATCATTAGTGTATTTCATGCAGATTATCAGCGTCGTAAGTGACAACTCATGGGAAAGATACAAATTTTATTACCTGCCTTAACAAATTAGTCATAACTTGGAGAGCAACCACAAGTTTGCTTCATAAACAGTGACGTGAAACCCAATGCAGAAGGCAAAAGCACAATTGAGCTCAATATGCTTGTCTTGATTAAAAATAATTACAAAAATTGAATATTCGGTCAACTCGGCTCGTATGCAGCGTTAAGGCCGTTAACAACAAGGAACGTATGACCTATTCATACGTCTAATGTGACATACCGAATGATTAGTCTCAACACGAAGGCATAATTATAAATAGATGAGGAATATACCAAACAGAAATCAATTTGTGGCACATCTGTATACTAGATAAAGAAGGATTACTCACCACAATTCAAGGGCACATCACTGATGCTGACAGAATCAAGATATGTATTACTGACATTGAGCCCCGAATAATAAATCATTGCTTTGGCAGCAGCCTGATTCGCTAGTGGCGCAACACATGAAGGAGGAGTTAACAAGCCTTCATATTCACCTAATTGCTCTAAACTAGAAACCAGCCCACAGCGACGAATCCCTGAAACCTGTTTATTCTCTGTTTGACAGAACTCAAGCTCCTTATCCAAGGCACATTCTTCTTCCTCAATCAGGTTGCCAAGTACAAGAGGCATAATGGACAATAACATGCACAAGCAAGTATCAAGGCGAGCCACAGGGCCCTCACAGGGGTTCCTTTCCTAAAGCAATAACACGGACAAAAATCATCAAGAGAACTAGTACAGCATCTACCATATTAACCATATTATATATTGGTGCATCCATGATTTCATGCCTAAGATCATACATGGATATCCTCGTAACATATCCTGCCTATAATATCAAGCATACATCTCGTGTGGTACTTTGTAAGAACAAAATCCTATCTGCCTTGTCAGTTTTAGGGCGACACCCAGCAGAGAAGGTATCCATTTATTATCAGACCAATACATCCCCAGGATAGTAAACCTTGCAGAATAGTGTGACCGAAATTTAAACAATACAGAGATGTCACTACACTACATCCAAGGTAATTATATCTAACATAAATCAACATCGCATCAGCCATCAAGCAACCAAAGCCATACATAGCAATAATGACCTACGATTGCTACGAAAGTCCTTGCACAGGGGAATGTTGTAAGAGACCAATAAAACAACCATGGGGGAAAGAAATAAAAAACACGAAATGATACACTTAGTTTAAAAAGCATGGCTCGGGCGTGCTTTAGCCCAAGGCTCACTGAGGCACTAGCCAAAATGATTCGGTGCGCCTTACAAACAAGGCACGGTCAGTGAGGCGCGCTACTATGCAATTTCAACAATTTTTTTTCTTGTTCATTTATTATGACGTTCTCTTTGACAAATAATCCCTACCCTTTACTCCTTTCCATGTTCGCAAATTCTCATTTGTGACGCTCGCAAGTTACAACGAGATAAATGTGACCATTTTATGTTAAAAAGTTGCCATTATTATGATAAAAAGTGACCACCAAAATACATACCCTCTGAACAAGACGCAGCGCTGCAATCCACAAGCCTAGAAAGGTGTCGTGCCATGACGTACTGTTAAGTGCCTGGAGTGATTTCACCATACCTGAATAATGTAACTTAATATACTGCGTTCTTGAATAAGGCAGTTTCAAAGATTGAAAATGAAATAAACGCATCAGGACTTACCAGTAAGGGTATCAATGGCACAAGTTGGAGTTACAATAATACCCTCCATAGCATCTTCAAGAAACAAGTCAATAGGAATCCAAAGAGAAGAACAACTAGCACCATGACATTGAGCAGCTGATGAGACAAAGGATCCAGGGGCCATTACAGCATGAAACTGCTTCTGTAAGCTTGTTTTGTTTTCCGAAGATAGAAGTTCACATGTATCAGATGCCATTCGCACAAAGACTTCTGGAGTTGTGTTCTTGGAGTTCCTTAAAGCTGCTGACTTAGAGGCAAGCAATTGTAATCGCTGCACAAAAGTCCTCCAATTTGAGGGCCTAATCAATTCACGCAAATGGTCAGACCTCAGAGTATTTCACTTCATATATCAATAAGAAGATAAACAATATTCAAAATAAATTTCTGGTCTCCGTAATCTCCTTTACAAATGACATGATCGATCCCGAACTTTGATTAGTGTTAGAACCCATAAGCCCTTTGACTTCTCTGTGAGTAACAACCAAGAGCATGTATCACGTTGTTTCCAATAATCACACAAGAATAAAGACATACAGCCCCTTTGAAGAATGAGGAGTAAAGTCATTAACTATGAGAGGCCATATGGGATAAATGTTGCAAGAGAGAGACACGGGAATTTTCATCCTCTCTTCCCTTTCTTAATGTTTGGTTGATATTGTTAAATTGTTGTTTTATTCTCCCTACAGCCCTTCTCATTATCCACAGTGGGGTTTGGGGAATCGCCTTTCTCAATGGTTTCATCACTGTCCCATAAAATGACCTGATGGCCTACATCATCCATACCCAACACATGACCATTCCTCTATCATCAGCATACTCTTCGTCATCCTAGACATAGTGTCGGTCCATCCACCAACACCTCTGAAACGGTATCCAATCTTCAACAACAAGCTAACTGCCTGTCTGCCTGCACCCCCTTACCACCACTACATATATCACTGGCTTTCTCAACTTTAAATAATCACCCTACCGGCCTTCACCATATGCGATGGCTTATTAAATTTGTCCCATGTCATACCCAAAAACACCATGACGGACCAACAACCATCACAATGAAAGAGAAATGAACACAATATGACTAGAACTCGTACACAAACATTGAGATAAAAAGCACTGTGAAAATTAGGTAAAGCTTACATATTTTGGCTTACAAGGAAGAGAATCCTAGAAGTAACTTTATTTTCCAAATATTCTGCAATCAGGTCAATAGCCATCAAAGTATTCGCTTTAAGTATTCTCTCTCGATATTCGATCCGATTATCCTGAAAGTGACTATGGACATCAATTTCCATATCCTGTAACCTGGTCAGCCAGTTAGACTTCTTATCAAGAGTGTATTCGAGTAGCCCTTCATCATCCAGTGAAGCATCAACTAACTGCCACACACTAGAGAAAATGAAAAGCACCATAAGAACAGCAGGATCAGCAGGCACGTGGCCATAAACATCTGAAAGGTGTAGAGCATCATTGACAGCTTTCAAAGTCCTGCAACCATGATAGAGCATATATTATAAAGTATATATGTTACTGATGATAAAAATGTAAGAGAAGGAAACAATTGCTTTCATAAAAATGACAACATACGCACTGTGTACCATCCAAAAGTAGGAGCAGAGAGTACATGCATAATAAAGCCTTGAAGGCTCGAACACAATCCTAGGTCTTCATATCCAAAGTTGGCTTCTAATCATACTTGACCTCTCCCCTCATATGTACTTAATCACTTAGAGATGAAATGCATTACTGGCCCCCAAATTATACTATACCTTCAAAACTCATCTGGTAGGACAACATTTGACTACTTGAGAGATTGGCAATGAGCTTGTAAGATAAGCTGTATGTGATATCCCGTAATAGGACTCCGCCACTAAGTAATACTTGTGTTACTTCCCTTAATGAATTTTACAATAAAATTTATCAAAAGAATGTTTCGAAATCTCAGGCAAAAGTTAAAGATATAACATATTCTTTAAAATATGATTGTACAAGAAACAATGACGATAAATCAAATCTTTTTCTCCTCGACCACACAGAGCACCCCATTTCTCTTACTATCCACGCTTCCAAGGACATCTGTATTCAGTGCAGAGAGCATTGAACTATGCAACAGACACAATGGAGAATATCCATGTAACTCAAAGGATCTCCTAAAACTGAGAATGTTGAAAAGCCTTCTTGCAATATTGCGTGCCTGATGCCCCAGCCGCCAGAGAGTGTCATATGGGCATATGGCCTTAACTGCTTATCTCAAGCGCAGATAAAAGAAGAGAGTTGCGATAGGTTTGCATTTGCCAGCGTCAAAACAAGTCACCCTCACAAGTCACACCTTATGAATGGCTCTAAACTGAATCTATTTAGCTGGTAATACAAGTAACCTTGGTATATTGCAGAATAAATTAGAACTATTAGGAGTACATCTATCAAAAACATGACTAGCAAAATTTTTTTGACACACACAGAGTGAAAGTAAGTAATACTCACTTATCTTGACAGGATTCATTTACTTGAGATACCAGAGAGCTGTGTCTCTTAAGAAGTTCCATGTACAGTCTATAGGCTGTAGGATGCAAACGTCGACTCGGAATTGCCCTGCACCAAGTAAAAGTACAATCAGCACTGACTGCGTCAAGTGAAGCCTCTAGAAGTAACTAAAACAGAAGACCAGAAAGCAGCAGCATCCATTAGTTTATGAAATACAACACAACGCACCAGTAACGAAAGACTTCAGTGACTCAAGTCTGCATTACTTTTCATGTGTAGAATATTTAAAATTAACAATGTTGTACATAGAACTATAAAAGAGACACCACAGGAGTGACACCCATTTAAGAGCAAAACAAAAATCAGCACTTCCTTTTCTCCAGCATAATTTATCCGGAGAAGTAAGGAAAACATTCGATACTCTGAAACTCTGGAAGTGACACCAAACTTCTAGCCTCACCATATATAACCCTTATAAAAGAACACTTTTGAGTGGTGGACAAACAGAATCTTTTCCACATATGTCCATAACCCTTTCATTTCATATACTCCTTCGAGTTGCTGAAGGCACGATCATTTGGGGTTTTATACCCTTCAACTCTATCAAACACAAGCAAAAATCATGAATAACCGTGATAAGATAATAGCTATTGTTCTCTGCCTCATGTTGTACACAGGTGACATACATACCCCCTCCATGTTCTATGAGCTAGTTATCTTTCAACCCGTGTTCTCCGTGAAAAGGTGACATAATCAACCACTATATAGCAAGGGACTATTGAGCACCATTGAAATATACAGATTCTATCCAAATTCCAAACTAACAAAAAAATTGTTTCAAAGTAACAAAGTGCATATGTTCAGCACAGTTTTTTATAAGATACTAGAGTTTCTGCAACATTTCCAGGTGCAACACTGTCGTTCTATTAGTTGTACTGCTACCAAATTTGTCGGCATGATGCTTCTTGTACTCCACTAAACAAAAAGTTGGATTTGCATGAGGGTTTATTGAGAGCTCCCGCCTTTCCTAAGTATCATTTTAACACCTCCCACCTTCAATAATATTTTTTTTTTCAAAACTCCCACCTTTTATGAACATTTTCTTTAAAACTTCCAACAAAAAACCAACTTTGCCAAATTGAAAGACATTTTTTTAGAAAAATTAATCATGATATATATCTCTTCATTTTTGCCAAAACGTAACTTTTGATAGAATGAAATGTCCATTCATGACTGGTACTGCCGGAAAAAAAAAAAAAGTCTTATTTTGACAAAAACAGCTTTTAGGTGGAAATTTTGGAGCAAATGTTCATTTAAGGTGGGGGTTTCGAATTTGAAACATATTTACAGAAGGTGGGAGTTTCAGAAATAGGGTAAAATCACTAACTTTGCTCAAAAAGTACGGTCTTTTTGAGAGTTTATTCACAACTCCCACCTTCTCTAAGTATCATTTTAGCAACTCTGACCTTTAATACTTTTTTTTTCAAAACTCTCGCCTTTAATGAACAATTCCTTTAAAACTTCAGCAAAAAACATTTTTCTGCAAGACTAAAAGACATTTTTTTAGAAAAACTAATCATGACATATCTTCATTTTTGCAGAAACCTAACTTCTGATAGAATGAATGTCAATTCATGACCGTTATTGCCGGATAAAAAGTCTTTTATTTTGACAAAAACAGCCTTTAGGTGGAAATTTTGGAGAACATTAAGGTGGAAGTTTTGTAGAAATTACAAAAGGTGAGAGTTTTGAGAAAAGGGTATAGAAGAGGTGGAAGTTTTGAATTAACTCCGAAATAATCCAATACAAGGAGCTTCTGTGCTAGGCAGGTTCACTCAAGACACAGTGTATTTTCTTATCTTTAATTTTGGGTTAACTGACTTGATTCCTACTGTTAGAAGAATTTGTCTCCAAGACAAATCTAGGTAAAGTTAAGGCCTGACCAATACCAAAATCGCGCGCATTCATCAACAATCAAAGCCTCATTCTTTTCAATTTTCCTGCCTTATATTAAAAATCATGTGCATTCATCAACTGAACTCATTTTCTGTCAAAAAATGAACATTTCAAATTACTGTGTTGCCAAAACACCATACGTAGAACTCAAATCCAATATTTTAACCTCTGCCATTAAAATTAACACCTAAAATAAAAAGAACTATGATTTTCACTCAACAACGACTGTGTTCCTCATTTCAACAATGAGCATTGCTAAACTGAATTGATTTTCTGATAAAACTCGAAAAAATGACTATTTTCAGAGTTATTGTGTTGCTCAAACAGCGTACCTATAAATCAAAACCAACATTTTAACGTCTGCAACTGAAATCACTATTTCAAACGAATTATGATTTTAACTTGAAGACTAAATTAACACCTAAAATGAATCGAACTATGATGTTAACACCTAACATCCCTACAATTGAAATTAATCTCGCTAAAACCGAAAAAAAATTGAAATTAACATCGCTAATACCGAAAAATAATCGAAATTAACATGCTAAAATAAGAAAAAAATCGAAATTAACACCTAAAATGAAACGAAGTACAGTAAGATTTTAACTAAAAGACGAGTGCATTCCTCAACAATCAACATCGCAAAAATCGAAAAAATCGAACATTTCTCACTAAAATTAGTACTATAACAAGTAACAAGAATACGAATAAATTGAATCAAAAACAGAAGGAAACCTGGAAGAGAGGAGCGCAAGAACAAGGAGAGGAGAAACAAGGTGAAGAGACAAAGCAGCGTCTAGAAACTTCCATGCGATAGGAATATTATTATCGAAGCAAATATGCGAGACGAGTAACTCAGCGAGTTCGACGGAGGGATGAGTTAACTCGGCGGAGTGGAGGATCGCGCTGAGTTGAATCGCCCAGTGAATCGGGTCAGTGTTGTTCTTTTGAGCTGATTTGGTTAGGTCTAAGATATTGTCCCATACGACGCCGTTTGACATGGTTGTATGTAGGATTTGTTCAAGCTGCCATTAATGGGGGTTGGGAGGTTTTGAGGAGAAGTCAGCTGTGGAGGGCGGATTACGAGATTAGTGATGACTTGTGGAGTTTATAGTCCTTCTGGTTGCGTTACAAGTTTACTAGTGGATGCTGTACTACTTTACTCCAACCCAATAAAATATTAAAAATATTAAAAAATAAATAAATTATCGTATCTTATAGATTAGGTCAATTAGGTCAAGAACGTTTTGATTAAAGCTGTTAAGTTAGAGATCTTTCACAAGTTACAAGTGGGTATTGTCTTAACTTAAGACGATCTTAACCAATAACTGGAGCTATGGTTGTGTAGAAGTTTATATATTACTCCTTCCGATTCTCAAAAATTGTTTCATTTGCTTTGCACAAACATTAAGAAATTTAAATGGATTTTAGTGAGGAGTTGGTCTCACCCTCTCAATTTTAAACCCCAAAAAACATGCCCCGAGGTGATTTTAAGGGAAGACAGGTTGAAAAAAAGAAAAAGAAAAGAAGAAGTCCAATAGAGGCAATACAAAAGAATTAGGAGTATTATGGGAAGAAAAATAAAAATGTAAAATGGTGGGGCCAAATTGACCCAATAGACCCGATAAACGAAAATGACCCGGAAAGTGTAATCTCAATTTGACTCGATTGACCTGGACCAACCCAAAATGACTTCTTTAAGGCAATATCCCGAACCGGATTGGTCTAAACGGCCCAAAACGACGTCATCCGAAATGACTCGGTCAAGACTCACCCGACTCAGAAATGACCGGACCCAAAAAAGACTCAATAATTATTAACCTGAAAATAACTCAATTGTAGTGACCCGGCATCAATAGCCCATTTGCTAGGTCTACTTTGAAGCATGTGTATCAAATTACAAAAAATGCAAAACAAACTCCGGGTATTCTAAACTCCACAAATTCTTATTTGTGACTTACAAAACCCATACCTTGAAGTACCAAAATTGTGTGGAACATACAACTCTTTTGGTAAGCTTTATGTCAAACGCATTGGACATCGAGCTCTCCATTGGAGCTAAAATGAGACGGCAAATTTGTTCCTCAATTTTTTTTTTGGTGAAAATTTGATAGTTACTCTCAGACAAAGAGCAAAATAAATACTCTACCTTTTACTATTATATCATACGGATTACATTTGTACATTCCACATATGGTTTTCGATTGTCGAGGTCACCGCAGATCAGTGAATATGTATTCAAGATAAAGAAGATAAATAACGATCATGACGCAAAAATTCCACAAATGGCAGATTTCTTCTTCGCTGGACCAAAATCTTGAACATGCATCTGTATAACTGTATTATATAGTAACATGAATCCTATAATCGTAACAAAGCATGCAAAAAAGAAATCACCACATTTTGACCGAAACTCAATACAAGACTCAACAGCAACGTAAAGCTCAATTTTCAGCAGCTTGCTTTCCTTGTATAACCATGTCATCGGCAGAGTAATAATCAGCGATTAACCGATACATATATGATGGATTATGACCCCCTCTGCAAATGAAACAGGATGCAGTTAGAGAAATCTTCCACTCAAATAAAAAGGCTAACAGCAAAAAAGTTCAGAAAAATAAACTCAATCAGTCGACCTATTACGAGTATGACCTAATTTGAATCTAAGAATGACATTGGTTTTATTCAGGGCTTAAAATAGGTGATTCAATGATTTAGTGAAAGGTTATAAACCAGAGCAGAGAGTTATTCATCAATAGTCCATGCATCCTCCAACTAACAGTCTAGTAGAAAAAGGTGATGCTCCTTTAGACATCTATTCCATTAGTAAGGATCATTATCTGTCCACACCCTACACGGTCCTTTACTTTATTCAAAAAGAAAATTTCAAATTCAGCATATTCAACATAACCAAAGTTGACTGTGTTAACGTTCATCTTAAGAAAGGACAGGCTCCACCAAAAACAAACAACGTCACCTATTGGACAAAAGAATAAATAGCCAACGCAGAAATTTGAAGGGCATATCACATAATTTTGACAACAAAAAGTTAATTGAATCCAGTGAAGAACTTACGTGTCAGTGATAAATAGACTGACAAGTTTTGGAGGCACATAATCAAATGTAGGGTTGACAACATGAAGGAGCGGTTCACCATTGCCGCTTCCAAAATCCAAACAATCTGAGAAGTCTCCGAAATCCAGTAAATCAGATGGGGACTTCAGCTCGTTAAGCAAGACCTCTGGGTTGTGCGGATACAAGGGGCAAAGCTGCCACAGGTCACAAATCGCACAACTAGGTGAGTAAGATAAGTTGCATGAGTAGTTCGTACAAGTAAACGAGAAATACTATTTAAGCTCTAGAATGTACTCCCTCCATTTTAATCAACTAGACCATGGCGACCAGTCAAGAGCTTTCATGCGACCGGTTAAGGGAAACGGTTGTCAGACAATCACCTTGTCGGCATTTTTTGCCACATTGAAGAACGCCACTTGGCGCATTTACCGTGGATGCAGTATTGTTTTGGAAAAACGAAGAAGAAATTGATACTTTGTTAACCGATTTGAGTTGGACACAGCATTAGTATGGGTGATGAATTGCAATGTTTAAAATTTCTGACCCATTTCTCCCGAATAAAAATGTTAAAAAAATAATTTTATACAAAAAATTATAAAAAAGTTGTCACAAAAATACCTATTGCATTCTTAAATATTATTTATATCAATTATCATAAAAAAATTGTTTCACAGAAAATGATATATGATGGTAAAGTAAAAAGGAGAGATGTTCGGGTAGAAGTAGGAGAGAAATAGAGAGGGAGATAAACAGTTTTGAGGGAACTAGGCTATCCATATCTTTAGAGTGAAGACCTAAATTATTACCCAATTTGAAAGCAGTAAAATAAAGTCTTCAGAGCTAATAAGTGTATAACAGCACATTTTAAATGAATGATAATGATAACGTAGAACACAGATTAATCACCTTATGACTTCCAGCAACTACCACAAATGGGACAGCGTGTCTCTGAGCAGCTAGTGCAACCATATTCAGGCCAACAGGGGCTATCAGTCCACCATTAGCCATGACAGCATGGGCGCCAACAATGACCTTCACATATATATCTTACACTTGAATAGCAACTTTCAAAAAAAGTGCAAAATCTAATCAAAGAACAGGTGGTTGTGTATATACCATGTTTACTCGAGAAATCATGGCAAAAACAGCAGAATCAGTTATTACAGTGGTCTGCAATCCTCTGGCTACTAGTTCTTTGGCAAGAACATGTCCCTGGTACCTAGTACCATGATCACAAACAGAGCAAGTCAAAACTTCTGACGACACATGAGCTTATAGCAGTAAAGCAATAGTTTCCCCCCTTGTTGACTATACAAACAACAATACATCCACAGTTCCACACCAAGAATAATGTGTAATGTTGCTTTTGATAAAACCACGAAGGAAAACTTCTGAAGATTGTTACATTAGAACAGTCAACACCAAGCATGCGAAATAACTTCTGGTTTCAATTCACCTGAGAGCTCTAATTTTCTAAAAATAATCGTTCTTTCGCAAAGTATTTGACAAAACTACCGTAAAGGCGTCACACTAGATAATGAAGCTAAACTTTTTACGATCGGGGTTATTTGAAATTTAACAATATCCCAGTAAGTTCCTTTCGTTTCTTTTTCCGTCTTTTTTCTTAACAACCAATCTTGTTTTAGCATTCAGATACTAAATATTTTAGCTCCATAAAAGAAGTAATCACAAATACCTTGGAGCACCTTCGGCAACAAAAACCCGAAATGATCGCTTTTTCTCCTTTGCTGCACATAGAAACTCCATCACTGTTCTTGAACGGCCTAAAGTTAATATCACCTCACTGTAACCACATTTGGAACGATTGAATGAGGAGATAGCCCAAGCCTAAAGTTCAAAGGATAGTATCACATAGATATGAACTGTAAACAAACTGGATCCTTGTTGTTACACAGGTAGGATAACAATGGAGGAACAAGAACTCATTATGTGGGCCATGAGTACTTGTGTTACTTTAACTTAAATTCTATGATCAAAAGGAATATTTAAAACACAAGCTTGTGTTAACTTTACAAAAGCGGTATTTCCATTGAATAGGAAGGAGTTAAAAATTGACTCCCATGAAAACTCTCATTTGTTTACATAAAATAGTTAGCCAAAATAATGGTTATGGCATCATCATGCATGATTTACTACGACAAATAATACCCTTACAGACCCAAAATTAATGTCCTTTCAGGTTTAAATACTAATCAAACTATTATGAAAGTTCAAGAATTATTCAATTATGATTGTCCGCACATGATTATTTGGTTATTACACTTCACTCGTATGCTAATGTTTATGTCCAAATGTTTGAAAAAATTTCATACAAATATGTATTTCAAGAATACAGTGACATTGGAACATTAATATCACTGTCATCAAAATCACCTACAAATAAAGCATACAATCCGCCCCTAGAAAACATCATTTAAGTATAATTAGAGTATAACATACGCAGCAAAAAAAAATGGAATCTGTCTTTTGAGTAAGCATTGGAAAAGACAAGTAGAGACATTATACAACATAAAAAAGAAGCAAATTTCGTGAATCCGTTCAGGATTGAGAGCATAGCAGGCAAAATATAATAATGAAAAATTGAAAAAGCTGTATTTAAGTAGAAATAGTAGAAGAATGTACTTTTGATGAATGTGCTCGACTGCCTGCTCGGCAATCTGTTCATGGCAACTACTGATATCTTGAATGAGCTCATTAACGGCTTCAATGACATCGTGCTTTAGTTTCCGGCTCCTCAAACCCTTGTCAGCAGCTGCGGACGAAAAATAGTCAGCTACAGAAAACATACACCAGACTAGATTATCCGGAGTAACCACATGTAATGTATCCTGAATTAAAGTCTTGCTATCTTAAGCTCCCAACTTTTACTTTAATCCACATTGACAGTGTTCAAATAACACAACATTCAAATTCATTTGATATTTTGATCCTTCAAAACGACCAATTTTGGATTCCTACATCCTTTCTTTTAATATAAAATAGTCCTGAAGAGATGGCAAAAGGGGTGCGCTCAAAGGAAGGGAAGAAACCCATTAACCCTGACTCCAGAGTCTTCAATTGCACAGTAACATCAAAACAATTATAACCACATACTATTGAAGAAACTCTAACTACAAAATGCATTATGTTTCCTTCTGGGCGTGGTTCACCATCTATAGACCTGAAAAACAATAAGGAGAACACCACTTCATTTTCCTTATTCACTCCCATCTAAAGATTCAATTGTCCTCTACTCCTCTTTACAGGTGACCAAGGGATAATCTTCTAAACCACCGTGTACTCCAAAGTAGTTATTTCTCTTTCTCTGAATAAGCAAATAAATAAAACAAATTACCATCTCCTAGATTCATGTCATGGAGAAGTTAATCAATCACAAGCCGCAATATGGAGCAACTTCCTATTGAAGGATTAACAAGATGGTGGAAAGGGCATTAAGAAATCTAGCAACTGGAGTAATGGCGTAAAAAATGAAACGATTCACATAGAGGCCAAAATTTGAGTAAGAGTAAAGCATGCCACAAAGTTAGTCTCAGGAAAATTGTCGGCCCACAAGAAAAGCATACAAGCAATTGTTGACCCCGGCTACTTCAAGATTAAATGAACTTCAATAACCAAGATATCTTACAGATCAAAAGCAGCAGTACATGCAATTGCATAGGGTACATAAAACGTTTACAACTATATATATTTAGCGCTAATAATAAAATATGTAAAACGAAGCTTCTCTATGCTAACACAGTAACACCACAACTTACATCTGCTTTTTCCTTCTGAATCACCCCCAGATGAGGAAGTATTATGAACGGCAGCATTATCAGGCAATTCCTCAAGAAGAGTCTGCAAAGACGGTGGGCGTAAAGTGCTTCTGGATGCAGCAGCAACCGCAGCTGCTGACAAGACGGGACGACTGCTTTCATTTTCATCTTCATCATCGTCACTTCCAGCTGATATATTTACGTCTCCTATAGCTGCAGTAGTGAGGGATAGATCCTCCTCCCTGATTATATGCAGCACGCGCCTCACAATGTTACCAACAGCAAGCTCTGCATTCAACAACAGAAGTCAAAAAAGGCTGCCACAGTGTCCCAATTACATCAGAATCTTCAACACTTAAATTGTTAATTAAATTCTCTATTAGAAGGTCAAGAATTTTAGAATTTCACGATTCTTCCTATTGATCATTCGAGGAACAGAAAAATATAAAATTTTGAAGTGTCTGGATTTATGCCTACAGGCCTAGCTTAACTTGCATCCCTAGATTAAGGTCATCATGGTTTTCCTATGTATCTAGTACAAATTCAGAAGGGCAGCATCAAATTTTACGATATTACTCTAACAAGAAGGAATCCCAGATAACCAACAGCATTCGGCATCAGCACATGGCGAAAGTCATCTGCATTATTCACACAAACCTAAGTTTGTAGGACTAAAACCATCCATTAAGAGGCCACCAAAGCCTATGTCCTTATTGTATAACAGTACTAAAGTTAAATACAGTTGAGTGTAATTCAATTGTAATGAGACTCTCTTCCGCGAAGATAAAGTGGGAATGTAGGAGTAAGAGGAAAAACAAGCAGATGAAGGTAATTTGAATTAATCGTTTGATGCAACGTAATTTGTTCGATCTGAACCTATGTAAACGCCATTACATAACTAGATGTATGGTTTAAACTCCCCTATACCACTTTTCTCTGACTACTTTATTTCTCACCATTTCTCCTAAACCCAATTTAAGATTCCTTACACTGCACTGCGACCACCGCATTCACCCAAAAATGCACAAGAATACTACATAATATTATATTCCAAAAAGCTAAAATGCTACATAAAATTGTTACTATTTTAAAGCACTTATTTTAATAATAAATTATTGTATGTGGGAATCTCAGTACTCAAAATCAGTACCACTCGGTGGCACATTAATCCTTTATTTAGATAGAGGGAAGGGGAGGCCTAAAATTTTAATATCCAAACAAGGCCTAAAATTTTGGCATTCAAAGTGTATGTAATGGCAATGTTTAGTTACACATAAAAGAGAGGCATACCGACGGGGTTTGCAGCAATTAGCTGCTCCCCAACAGCCTTAACAGCATCAATAAGGGCAGCAGCCTGATTAGTGTAAGGAATCCTCTGCTGAGATATTACGGAGCGAAGCAACTCCGCTGTGTGCCTCGCTGTCGCTTGTGACCCCTCAATTTTACTAAAAAACCAAAACAAAAACAAACTCCTTCATCATGCCTAGAACTTGCTACAATTTCATTAAAGAAATCAGTAAGCCTAAGCCTAACACGAACACGAACATGAACACGAAAACTCACCGTTTCTTAAGTTTGTTAACAACATCATTGACAAGAACCTGGACATCTGGCATTTTATCCTTTGTTTTTCCGTAGAACCACCTGGAAATTGGCAATAGATTCAGGAATTGTTCGTGTCACATAACAAGCTACTTATCTTACTATATAAGGAAGCGAGATAACGATTACTCCTAAAACTCGATTATTCAATCAAATCACATAACATAACATAACAATCTTCTTTATTAAACCAACAACCACAGAGCTGAGTCTCACTCAAAATTGTTCAATTGTAATACAACATTAAATTAGCTAACTCCTTAAAATACAAAACAAATGCAAGGAGTTCATATCAATTCGTTGAG
>VHZZ01001059.1:92168-118207 GCA_009801015.1 Silene noctiflora | reverse complement strand
TAGTAGAAGTAATACTAGAAGTGTAGAGAATTTTTAGAGAGATATGATCTTATTAGTAGAAGTAATAATAGAAGTGTAGAGATTTTTAGAGAGATGTGATCTTTGGCATTGATTCTAAAGCTTTCATACCCCTATTTATAGTAAAGATGATGACATTATTCTAATGCATTATTAAATACATTATCATCTAGCTGTTAGCAAGTTGATCAAGTGGATGGAGGTACATTTATCAAGTGGGTGGAGGTAAGAAATCAAGTTGGTGGAGGTTGTAGTGAACAAGTGGATTATCAAGAAGAATGTTGGCAAGTGGGATCATATCACGAATCTAATCCTCCCAAAACGGTAATGTTCCATTCATTATTACCTGCAGCTAAAAATATTACCATTGCAACGGGCTCGGAAAAATAATAAATCTAGGCTTTTGAAACGCATCAATCGGAGTCTGGATGCTCGTTTTCGGGGCATTTTAAGAAGCCAAGTTTTGTACTTATGCGGGTTTTGCTTAACGACGTTAACTAACATGCTAAAGTAAATGATTGATCTTACTAATTACTTTATTGCATACGGATATGCGCGTAGGGTAACAGGTACGGGTTTATAACATAATTTCCTATTTGATTCGGGTAAACCATGTAGTTTCGTTTTGTGTGTTCTACTAAGTCGAAATTCAACCATTACGTCAATCTAAAGTTTGGCTTGTTATTTGAAGGTTGATCACCATCTAATCGTACTTAATTACTCTAATTAGGAATAATGATGGTGAGTTTAACACGGGGTGTTACACCGCTTATCCCAACAATCCAACATAATAGTTAAGTATATTTTAAAAAAAAAAAAGGAAAATTTATTACATATTACAAAGAAATGTAACAATCTACTAATCTTAATCGATTGTCAATTATATTGGTGTTGCTTCTGGAAAGCTAATATGGAAAACCGTGGCCAACAGTTTCTTTGATTGTTAGTTCAGTAGGGTTGTTTGGTATTGTTAGACCACACTTGGTTGATGATGTCATATTTTTTTTTTGTCATTTAATGGTTTGCTTCTTGGTTATTTTTAATAGCATTTAAAGCTTACAATTACTCCTCAAAGATGGTGCAAGAATAATCAAGATGAAGAAAATCTCTAGCCTAAGTCAAATGTTGTAAGTGAGGTAGTGTAACATTCTCAATTTGTCAGTGGCTGCAAAACCATGCAACAGTGTGATGTACCGTAATTTCTGATACAGTAATTGGAGAATTTTCGTAAAGAAAAATGAATTTCGAAAAACGTGACAAACAAATGTTTAAACTTTCAAAAGGCCTTCTTGTTTACAAAAGATGTTCTTACACAAATTTGAAATACAAAAAGAATCTATTTTATAAATTGATTTAAAGATATCAATCTTGTTCTTACAAGTTGATTTAATTTCCAAAAATAGGTGTTTTGCTTTTCTATTTATAGAAAAATTGTGAGTTCCCATAAAATTTTGTGTAAGACACTCTTTGCTTTAGAAAAAGATTTTTATCTTGAGCCTACAAACTGATTGTTATTTTAAACATTGTTAAATGAGATTAGTACTAATAACTCTTGGACAACAGAGTGAAGAAGTGTTTTAGACCGGATCCTTCCTTTACACATTTCTTTTTCTATAAATATCTCATTTCTTATTTATTGCTAAAACTTTTAAGAGCATTTATTGAGTAAACTTTGCAAAATATCTCCGAGTCAAAAACTTTGTTTTCTTAAGTGTTTGCAAAAATCGTTTTAAGTCTGTTTTCAACTGTTTTCGAAATAGCTGTAAAATCTTCATGTATCAATTCGTTGCACAGTGAAATCTGAGTTTGTTCCATGATTCTCGTGTTTAGGTCTTAATTGTTATCTACATGTTCTTAAGTGAACCACTGAAATTATGACTTTGTAAACCTATGAGATAGAACTTAAGTCTTGAAGTGGAGTAACTTTGAGCAAGTGGAAGTCTTAGCTTGAAGCGGAGTAGCTTCAAGCAAGTGCAACCGAGGTTGGTTGGCGAGTTATTTTCATTATAAGGGGTTTAGTAAGTTTGAGTAAATTTCTAAACAAGCAATAAAATAACGGTTGGACGTAGGCCTCGGAGTAGAGTCTGAACCAATTTTTTATACATCGTCTTATTTGTTCATTTAATTTTACATTCATTTACTTTTGTTTATTTCTTGTTAATCTCGTTGTCAGTTCCGTGTCACAGTCATTCATACTGTGACATAGACCTATTGTACCTACTTGTGAACTCACAATCAATTGAGTTTCTCAAGTCTTGTACTTTCTAGCTCTTATCTGTGTTACCAATTAACCAAGTTAAGGAGAAAATTTTTAAAGGTACACTTAATTCACCCTTTCCCCCTCTTAGGTGTTAATCGTTCTTAACTCTTCAAGTATAGTCTCTAGTCGTGGATGAATGTTAATGGTATGGAAAACCATACCAACATGAGTAGAGTTCTTTAAGTAAGCATAATGCCCAAATGCACTGGATTTCTTAGCGTTGAAACCACTAGAAACACTCGTGATACTGCCTGATGTCCTTAGTTGTTGCCACTTGTGCTATTTGGGAAGAGAGAAATAGCAAAGAACTCTACTCGGGTTGTTTAGAGCAGCACTTGAAGGATTATAAGTGGCAACGTCTATGACCATGCGCGCCCAAGCAAGGTCACCAACTGGGTCGTGACCTTGTTGAGTCATGCTAATGACGTAATTTAGAAGTATTAAGACAGTGTTTAGATCGACCTTGACTAAATGAAGGTCAATTGGTGACCCTCAATTGAGAAGGGCGACCCAATTCATGACCTAATAGGTGTTGTGTTCTGATTGGTTCCACACAAAAAAAGTACAAAGCCAAAAAAATATATGCAGGTTGACAATCTGCACACATCTTCTTTCCACCCATGTCTGCAAAAGGAAAGGAGAAAGAGTAGTAAATAAATGAAATCAGAATTGTAGATTAAATCAAACTAAAATAAATTATGAGCATACAAAAACGACTAGATCTTTTGATTAACTATCATATAAACTCAATTTTGATATTTTTTGACCAACTTTAATTTTTTCTATATTCTTATATTCTATTACATCAACAACAGAAAATCCAGGAAAAAAAATGTCAATGGTGATGTTGATGGTTATGAACAATATATACATCAAAATTTTAAATAAACACAAAATAATCGAAATCAATCACAAAATAATCCAATTTATTCACCAAAATAGTCAGAAAATAATTGAGATGATGAAATAATTGAAATAAACCTTTCACAACACAAAATAATCGAAATCAATCACAAAATACCTTACCGAACTCCTTTGTTTGTGCAGGAACGATCTTGGTTTGTGCATCAACGAACTTGGTTTGTTCGAAGATTGAGGAGGAAAAACTTCAAATGGAGATGAACGATCTAGAAACTTGGTTTGTTTATTTGGGAAAAAATAAAGACGACGGGCGATTGGTGATGATGGTATTCGATCGCGATTGTGGATGGTGGATGGTGATGATGGCGATAATTTGAAGGTTTCCAGTTTTTGAAAGGAAGGTTAGAAGGATCTGGATAGTGGGGAATGAATTTGGGATTAATTTGGGAGAGTTCCCAAAAGTTGTATGGGWTGTGTTGTTGTGGTTCATCCACGTTTAAATTTTCCTTTTTTTTTTTTTTTGTAGTTTGTTTAATATTCAAAGTTACACCGTATAAACGTGACTCGATTACTTGTTTAAGTCATCGACTTAATATACGATTATTACATTGAATAGAATTGTTTGATTTAAAATACGGTGATTAAATTAAATATATTTTGTTTATCTAATATCAGAATTAAAAATATTTATATTATATACTCGTAGTTATTATTTTATAATTAAATTATTTGTTTTATTTGGTTCGAGTGAAATTTCAAAATAAAACGGTTAATTAATATTTCAAATACGTTCGTCAATATAAAATCGATATATTGTTTTCTAATATCATTTTTTTTAATTATGTATGCGGTTTTTTATATGTTAAATCATGTTTTCAATAAAGTTTATTTCTTATCAATAAAATTTTAACTCGATTTTTTTTTAAAAACGTACCTATAAAATTAATATACTTAAAATATTTGAGTAGTTTTTATTTTATTAAAATGACAAAAATAACTTATTTGTAATATGTTAGTAAATAATAATTGAAAAAGTAAGAGAAAGGTTTTGGCTGGGTGGTGAATGTGGTAAATGATAGGAAATGTTGGAAAATGGAAAATGGAAAATGATTGGGTTGGTGACTTAGGTCGTGACCTTCTACTTAGGAGGGTGAAAGTGAGTCAAGATTAATAAAGTGTGATTACAAGGAAAAAATTTGGTAACCCGATTAAATCGACTTTCTGCTTGGGGATGGTCTAAGGTACAACATTACCACTTTTATTCCCTATTTGGATGAATAAAATGGAGGGCAAAAAAAAAAATCTCAATTTCCTAATTACAAAACACTTAATTAATTTAGGTAATTAAATACTTTAGCCAAACCTTCTAACATAATTTGTTGTTTAAAATTTACTTTTGCAATTTGCTTATTCTAAATGTAATCCGCAGATTATAGAGGACCATAGACCGAAAACCACTTTACTCGTTCTTTTATCTTTTTTTTTTCCCATAAATACAGTGGTACGGTGCTGAGAATTCGTTTCACCGAGCGACATCCTATCACTATCCTTTATAGAAACGGGCTAAAAAAAAGCCTAGATGGTAGAAGTACTCCATAATGTATTAGCATAAAGTTTGGACTTTCAAGTAACATGGCCATTTGTGATCACAATCATCACTTTGTTGGAGAGGATTCTGCTTAACAATCACAAAACCTTGTAAAAAAAAGGTGAGTGTGCATCAAAGTCTTCTCACTAATTAACTCCATTATTCTCAATGGATCAAAACCAAGAGCAAAAGCAAGATGAAACACAAACACAAACCCTAGAAGATGAAGTTCAACTACTAAAACAATCCCTTCCTAAGGCATCTTTCAGAGGAACAGATCTCTTAACCAAATACCAAGAGTTTTGGGTTCTTCACAATGGTCCTCAACTCTCCAACATCCTCAATTTCCAACGACATTTCGAAGCTCGTGACACCGATATTGTCATCACCAGCGTTCCAAAAACCGGCTCAACCTGGCTAAGATCCTTACTCTTTTCAATCATGAATCGAACTAACCAGCCTAACCTCGAAAACCACCCTTTGGTTAAAAATCACCCAAATGAACTTGTTTTTAACCTTGAAGCCATATATGGCAATGTCTTTGATTACCCTCGTGTTATGCACCTTAATGAGCTTCCCTCTCCTAGACTTTTCTTCACCCATTTGCCTTACGAGTCGCTTCCTGAGTCGATTAAGGCTTCGAAATGTCGAGTTTTGTACATTACTCGAAACCCATTAGACACAATTGTGTCATTATGGTACTTTATCATAAGTATGATGAAGAAAAAGCTTGGAGATAACTATCAACCACCTTGTTTCGAGGATTTTTCCGAGGATTTCTATAATGGGAGATTCGTTTATGGTCCGTTCTTCGAACACGTACTAGGGTTTTGGAAACAGAGTTCAGAGCGTCCTGACAAGGTGTTGTTCATCACCTATGAAGACTTGAAGGATGACACCATTGTTGAGTTGAAGAGATTGGCCGAGTTTTTGGGTGTACCGTTTTCGACTGAGGAAGAAGATAAAGGGATTATAAAGGATATAATTGAGCTTTGTAGTATCAAGAGTTTGAAGGGAATGGAGGTTAACAAGAATGGAGTGCTGAATAAGATTTTTGAAAAGAAGAGTTTTTTTAGAAAAGGTGAAGTGGGAGATTGGAAGAACCATTTCAAGACTGAAATGGCTAACAACATGATTGAATTAATGGAGCAAAAGCTCAAGGGCACCGGATTGTCCTTTCGACTTCTTCCTCGAAATGAGGTAGAGGTAGAGGTGGCGATTGAGTGATTCGGTTTGGTTCTTGGTCGAGTTAAGGTTGTACGAGGTGATTGTACTCGTTTGCGTTTTTTTAGGTCAATAATTCCATATTATTCGTTCTAGTCGAGGCGGGTTTGATTTGGATTAGATGATTTGCATGAGTTCACTTATCATCAGGGTTCGGGTTATCAAGTGACTCGTTTCTTAGAAATTGCGTGTTATTTTCCTTTTCGATTTTTGGTGTGTCTATGCGAGTGGGTGTTTTTATTACACAGTAAATAAGTCGTCGAAAAAAGGTGAGGGGTTATGCATGTTATAATTGTGATGAAAGACAATTTGACGCAAAAAGGATTGTAATGTTGTGCTTTAATATTGCAGTAAGTCTTGTTTACAACCGTTGTAAGTTACAACGAAGGGGTGAAAAGCACTATCACCCCTAAAAAAGTGTTAGGTTTGGATGGATTTATACCTCCGTTGTAAATTATTCTTGTTTACAACGGTTGTAAACAAGAATTTGTGTTAATATTGTCATCATTGCTTAGTTGTTTATTTCATTGGAATCATTTATCTTTTTACTCTTTGTGTGACGTATTTTAATCAAATGTGAACAAATGACTAAGATGGGGAGTATATATGGTGATTCTCCAAACATTTCTACATTGTACATTTATACGTCAAGATCATAAATTAAAACACCGAATTTGTGAAATTGAAACTTGATGTTCATTAAATTAATTGGAAGACATTATCGAACGACGTCAAGCAGCAGCACCGCCTCTACCTTAAATACTTGTTTCAATTCTTGAAAATGGTTGATCAAATATCATTAGAATGTTATTTGATTCCAAAAAAACTAAATTCAGCTATAAGCCTATAAGCTATGGATATATATTCACAATTGGAAATTAAATAGACACTGACAAAGTATTAGGGTGAGACATAAATAAGTTGAAAAATTATTAACCATATTAATTACACCCTAAAACTACCTTTATTCATAACTTATCTTAGATTGATTGAACTAAAATCATAATCTTATACGGCGTAGTTAAAATAGCATTCATATCTCACTCATTTAGATTAAATAGGGCAGTTGTCTAGGAGTCGCAAGATGTGAAACTTATCACCTTCTAACTATCTTCTTATGTAATTCCAGCTACTAACACCGGTCGCATTATTATCGTCTTAGCGCATAATTATGAGAAACCCGATCTGATATATGTACTTTGAACCAAAACTTCATTTCGAATGTACTATACATACGACAAATAATTCGGTAAAGCCGTGTTTAGGAATCTATAGCTAGCTAGTTTTATGACCCTTGAAATTCACCGTCTTTATATTACGATGCTATTTTGCTAATATAAATCTCTCACATCTCACTTTGAAGTTTGAACCTAGCTACTCAATTTTTGTTATTGAGTTAGCTAAATTACCTAAAAACCTCAAAATTTGAAATCGAAATTAGACTCAATTACTTGGCCTCGCCAATTATCCCAATCTACAATCCATAAGTTTTACAAACATCATTAAAAAACTAAAATTTAGAACTTATCTCCACTTGATCATCAAACATTTTATATATGAAATTGGATTTGACACTGAATCAGAACATAATTTTACAACTAAAATCAAGAAATTGAAATAAGTTTGGTCTTTCCAAACACTATCAATAATAATGACACAAAAATCGGTTAATTATGAAACAGTTGAGACTAAAAGTACCTCTGTTTACTAAAATGAAATAAACGAAGTCAATTTTCATCTCAATACACCATATATACCGTTGAATTAGTTTATCTTAAGATGGATATATATCTATCTTAATGTTAAAATGGGCCAAATAACATTTTATTTGCATAGATATATAAGACAAGTTTTAATTTTGCTAATTTCTAAGCATTCTGTTTTTGTCTTCTTTTTTTTTTTGATCACGAGGGGGTTGAATCCCCCCGGGCAATTCTGCTTTTGTCTTATCTATGCTATTTGACCCGTTTTAACTAAGTTCAAGATGGATACTTACGTCTTAAATAAGAATTTGTGTTTACTCTCAAGGTTTGGTTGTGATGGAGCTAATTATATTGTTATTAATTAGGGTAACAAAACCTAAATGAATTAAAAAAAGTGAAGGAAAGTGATGTTGGTTGAAGATGGAAATAGGGACACACGAGGATTCCACCCTTTATGACCACCACTAATAACCAATCTTGTTTCATTTTTCCACTATTCCGATAATCATTACCCATAACTCCATATTTAACCCGTCACATTCACACCCTAGTGGTGTTATCTAATGGTCCATAACTCCATATTTAACCCGTCAAAATGATGGCCAACCAAGTTACAATTATGTCAACTCTTTCACTTTATCTTTATAGCATGCAATAACTCAGGAACACCACTGCACGGTGTATGTATTACTAAGAAATTGAAAAAGATTCATTTTAATTATATCCTCTAACTACATCATGTCATCGTATTCATGCAGTATCTCTTGTCATGATTAACCTTATTCATTATCAGCAGCTCTCTCTTTCTTTATGATTCAATTTAAACGGTTACATTTTATCATAAAAATAGTCACACAAGATCCGTCTCAAGGAGAAGGAGAAGGAGTGAATAGTCTTGAGATGATTAGTGATTCATTATTAGTTCCTGAATGGTGGGTCCACTTTCTTTATATTTTTGGTTTTTAACCGTTCCTTTTTACCCTGATTGAGTTGTACTATCTTGTAATGTGGTGTGCTTTAACTCAAGTTGGCCGGGTAAAAGGCTAAAGTAGTAAATTAAAGTCAATTCAAGTGACTTACGATATGATTGAGATAATTGCATGTCCTCATAATTCACTCTTTTTGAAATTGGTGGGTAATTTGCATGTCTCATTATTGCATGGCGACACTTTTCATTCACAAATTATAAGATGGAGCAAATGAATAACACCATGTGTTTTCAATAAAGTCATCCATCTTGTCCCAAATTATTATTATTATTAGTGATTGTGATTATGATGCTGATTGTGTTCTTAAATAGACACTAATGCCCTAAACGTCGGCCGCCTACTTTCCACTTTGATAATCTCATCCAACTATTCAGTCGGTGACATGTATAATTTCTGACGTTATTCATTGTAAAATACAGAGGATAAAGAACGGAGAGTATTTC
This sequence comes from Silene noctiflora, assembly GCA_009801015.1. Classification (NCBI taxonomy): domain Eukaryota; kingdom Viridiplantae; phylum Streptophyta; class Magnoliopsida; order Caryophyllales; family Caryophyllaceae; genus Silene; species Silene noctiflora. Next base: position 109,121 of record VHZZ01001059.1, on the reverse strand, counting down.
ATATAATCTGTTGTGCGGAAGTGCTGCATTGGTGTCTAGTGTTCATAATAGTACGATACTGTCCGTTTTGGGCTAAGCCCTCACGGATTTACTCTTAGTGTGTGTTTGGATAGAGGGGTTTGGTGTGTTTGGATAGAGGGGTTTGGAGGGAAAAGAAAGGGAGGGAGAGTAAGTGATATAAAATCTCTTGTTTGGATAGCAGATAAGGGGTTGAGGGAAATGGAGGGGGAGAGATTTGGAGGGATCTATTTTCCCTCCTCCAAGGCAAATCAAAATCTCTTCACAAGAGGCAAGATTTGGAAGGAAATTGTATCCAAACACCCAAATCTCATTAGCCCTCCCCTTCCCTTACCTCCCTTTCTCTTCCCTCCTTCCCCCTCCCCTCCCTTTCCCTCCACTTTTTCTATCCAAACACACCCTTAGGCTCCTTCCCAAAAGGAGTCGTACTATTATATTTGGGGACACTTATAAAGATAATCTTCCATCTTTATTCAACCGATTTGGGAAGGTGTTTGCACCCTAACATGATCTCATCGGTTTATTCATGTGGATCGGCAAGGTGTTTGTCTTCTAAGGTTACTAGTTAGGAAACCAACAAGTTATTACTAATACAAACACAAATAGACAACTAATAGGAAACTTGATCGCAACTCCCAAAAATTAGCCATTATCATATATAGAGTTTATATAACACTATATAGATAAAGTATGACTATGCAATTAAATGCTAATTTATGAAACATCAAAGTAAAATATTTCAAGTTAATAATGGAAACGAATAAAAAAGTTACGGTAAGCATGTATGAAATCGGGACGAGTTGTAGACCATAACATAGTTGTGTGATTGTATCCATGCCAACACACTCAAACGTATGCATAATAATGCATTCATGGCGCACTATTTCACTTTTCTATTTTAGCGTCATATTTATTTATGTTAAAATTAAAGGTAAATAAATAATCGAGATGATTAAATTATGAAGTTCAATAAAATGTTAGGACCACAAATTAACAATGTAGTTTATGTCCACGAAAAGTTGTAGACAATTTAGCATTATAACTAACAGAAGCATGAATGAAGTATTAAAAAAGTTTAAGCATGAAGAGTTGTAAGCCATGACGGCACGTTGGTGTTTCTACTGCATGCATGGCGCACTGTTTCACTTTCTTATCGCAACATCCTTGATTGCTCTTATGTACTACTAATAATCAGCTCCATCTTCGTCTAATTCTTTACACAAATCATCCTTGCTTGCTTGTATATTATCTGTAATCATTTATACGGAATTTCCATTTATTATTATCGGGGCATGGACAACTATATTATAGTTGGATGTTTAATTGTATTGAATTTCATTCATTAATAAAAGTTTGTAATTCGGTGATTAAAAGCGGAAGCCCGGTTCCCACGCCCGTGGTTGTCTCTATGGCCTTAGACACCCCGTTTATTACTATCCTCATTCATCAGATTATATGTGCTGTTATACAATTTGTACTTCTATTATCGTACAAAAGTTTTGTTATACATCCGAATGCACATTAAAGCGCCAAATTTATGACTTGAATAATCACTGATCCATTAGCGCAACAAAAACGTTCTTTTTAAAAGTATTTTGATCCTTACCACGATTTACGATTAGGGAGTGAAAATTAAGTCGTAATGTAAAATTGAAAAAAGAAAATCGGAATTTTAACTAAATTTTTTGAATTTTTTCATCGCCCGCAATTACACAAAAACTCATCAATTGAAACTGAGTAACATAAGGTAGCTTGTTGCATGCGTGCGTAACCCAGACTGCATTGCAAACCAATTGCACCGCGATGCAGGATTGCCGCACGTACATCTACCATTCTACCTCAGAAGACGGATGTTTCTCTTAAATTTGCTTTGTTTTCGTTCTTGTCGAATATAATCGTCCACATTTCCGCGAATGCAAAACTCAACCTATAGTCTCTTATGTTTATACATATTCACGATTACTTTCATAAGACTACAAAAGATTTTCCTATTACTTCCCGTTGTTGCTTTCATTTTGTTTGTACAAATTGTCAAGTACTCAATACTGATACTTTGTTTTCTTAGATCAACAAGCAACGAAAATTGTAAAAGGGTACTCAATCCACACCTACGAACTCATCATAATGACCCGAGATTGCTCCCGGACCTGATTGCACTTAAATGTAACCGGTTATACAAAACAACCACAGTTTTATACTTTTATATATATGAAACCAACAAAATATTTTTAAATCCAACAAAACTATTAATTCAAACTAATATAAAATCCATTTTTAAGAAATACACTCTAGCTATAATCTCATTACATATCACGATCTCGATCACAATGCCTAAAGACAATCTTGTTACTACAATACCCAAATCAAATCTTAGAACACCCAACTTAAAATCACACGTTGTAATTTGTTTATTACACTGACGACGACATTCACACCTCATTAAAAACAAAAAAGAAAAAAAGAAAAAATAGTTAGGCACCATCGCCCCAAAGAAAAGCGTTGATTTACATAGTTTTACACTCTCGTTGTAAATTATTCTCATTTACAACGGTTGTAAACAGGAATTTGTGCCCAGTTTGAAGGACAAACCAACACCATCCAAATAATTTTCCATGAGTTTTTTCATCCTTTCTTCCATGGTAGAATTGAAATAGTTGGTCCAATCACCCACTTCACCTTTCCTAAAGAAGGTCTTGTTATCAATAACCTTGTTCATGATCCCACTCTTATTAACCTCCAATTCCTTAAGATTATTAATGCTACACAATTCAATTATCTCCTTTAAAACACCATCACTTTCCTCTTGGGGAGTAAATGGCACACCCACAAATTCAGCCAACTTGTTTAAATGAACGATAGGATCGTCCTTCAAATCCTCGTACTTGAGAAACAACACCTTATCCGGTAGCTCTAGGCTTTGTTTCCAATACCCTAGAACATGTTCGAAAAAGGGTCCACATAGGATCTTCCCTTGACAAAACTCTTCAAAATATTCCTCTATACTAGGGACCTTAAAATCTTCATTTATCGACATTTTCTTCATCATTTTCGGGAAGAAATGCCAATGGGACACGAACGTGTCCATAGGGTTTCTCCCAATGTACAAAATCTTACTCTTAGACGACCTTATTGACTCCGGTAAGGAGTCATAAGGCAAGTGGGTGTGTAGCAGCCTCGGCGAGGGAAGCTCATCAAGTTGGTGGTGGTTAGGGTAAGCAAGGTGTTCACCATACACACTTATTTCTAGATGGTACACAAGTTCATGAGGATTATGGGTAAGTAAAGGGCTTTGAGTAGGCTTGAAATCGACACGATTAACGACAGAATATAGTAAGGATTTGAGCCAAGTAGTGCCGGTTTTAGGGAGGCTAGCAATGATTAAGTCGGTGTCTTTAGCTTGAAAGTGTCTTTGGAAAGTAAGGATTTGCTCAAGCACACGGTTTGAACCTAAAGCACACCAAAATCCTTGGTATTTTAGGGCTTCAAATTTAGTACCCATGAAGGTTGCCTTAGGAAGACATTGCCTAAGTTTTTCTACTTCATCTTTCAAGGCTACTTTGTGTTCTTCTTCTTTTTCTTCTTCTTTTTCTTGGGGTTTGTTTGGTGTCATTATTTCTTCTTCTTCTTCTTCTTTTTCTTGGGGTTTGTTTAGTGTCATTATTTCTTCTTCTTCTTCTTCTTTTTCTTGGGGTTTGTTTAGTGTCATTATTGTGGAAGTGTGTGTTAGATTGTGTTCTTCTTCATGGGGTTTGGTTAGTGTCATTGTGGAAGTGTGTGTTAGTTTATGTTCTTGGTTTGGTCACACTGCACATCAATCAACTTATATATACACATCATGATCATGGTTGGGATCCCACTTTTAGGAATGACAGTTGTAGGGTTTGGATTAATTAAAAGTATTTGTAAATTTTTCGATGAATATGTTTCCTCTAAAAATGGTTCTAGTTAAAGTAAATATTAAAAAAATTTATCCTGTAATAACATTATCTCAATGCCTCAATAACTTTCGTAAATTCATTATCCCAATGCCTCAATAACTTTTGTAAATTCTGCTGTAAGAAAAGAGTGGGGAAGGAGGGTCGAATGTACACGGTCTTACCCTTTTGTTAGTAACGCAAAGAAACTGTTTTTGAATGACCCGAGATGGAAATTGCGTCGAGAATAACATCAAAGCACTGCTTCAATCTTCATGATAGAAAGAAAAACATTCACTTTAGTAGGAAGTCGGCCAATTTGAGGTTTTACGGCGATAATATTGGCCAGAGTTGGTAAACGGAGTAGGTGGTTGGTTGGTGTTCGTGACGTGGTGGCTAAGGGGATGAAGGAAGGGAGAAAAAAATCAATTGGATAGCGACGAAAAGAAATGACAAGGGTAATAGGCTAAAACCGTATGTGAAAAACCCGTCCCTAAAATAATACGAGTGACAACAGAGAAAAAAATCATTTACTGGAATGGTTTTTAGCAATAATAAACGGCTACGGAAATAATAAACGGCTACGGAAAACATAGGTGGTCTTTGTATTTTTCAAGTAGATTAGTTTTTTTTAGTATCTCTTAAAAAGAATTAGCAACATATTTTTCATTATATGCAAAATCATTTTTACTTGAATAGGTCTCAATTTCGAATCATTTAAAACTATCAAAAATATCTTAGTCAAGTGGTTAAGACGGAGCTACCGTGAACAATAAGTCTCAGGTTCAAATTCACTCTCTCCTTTATTGTAATGCGACTAAGTTGGCACAAAAAAAATGATTTTTACTTGAATTAAAGTAACCTTGTGAACATATGACGCTCCTAATTACCTATTTCCTCCAAATCAAACGGAGTCCACCATCTTAGTTTGTGTGATTATAAGGGTGGACCATTTTAATGGCAAGAGGTGACGGTCATCATCATTCACCTAAATCGTGAAATCATACCCTCCATTCAAAACCAATGTTGGGTGATTAAACTTTCACAAATTCTTGGTATAGACCGTCCTAAGTCCGGTCTTGATATCCTAACAAACCTTAATAAAAGCCTCTCAAAAACAATCCTTTCATAAACAAGATAAACTCAATGCCAAATATGTGTACAAAAATTGTCATGGCCTTTTATTATAAATCGTCGAGAATAATTAAAACTCCCTCAACTATAATATACAGTAAGTAAATTGAAAAAAAATAAAAAATGATCAAGTCTGCTACAAAGACACCTTTAACTACATTCTTGTTATCATTGTGGGAAATCCTAAACCCACAAGACCACAGGTGATTGTAAAATGTTTATTTGTACTTCTGGTGAATCAGGTGAAGCAATTATGGTGATTGATCAAGGTTTCAAACTGTATTTACCGGGTTCGACAAAATTCCCTTCAAGCTGCTTTACCTTGTTTATCTTAAACCCTCTGATTCTTATTTCTTCAGGTAGGGCTTCATCTTTATAATCAACATTTTCCAGGGTCCAACCAGAGTTTTGCACAGAGCCTCCAACTTTCACCTGTTTATGTCATAGGAGCAACATATCAATTTCAATAGCATAGAACTTATATGAGACAGTAACATGTGAGATGAATCGATCAACTGTATAGCTAATGATTAAAAATTTTGTATTTAAGTTTGTCTCGCAAGTGAGACTGACACTGATCTTATATTCTCTGTCGCTTGACAATTGCGTTTTCTAGTTGTGCTAAGGGCTAACTAAATCCGCAGTCCAGCTGAAACAATCGAATCAAGGATCTCACTTTGACGATTGTGTTTTCTTCTACAGGATAATGTAATTATTTCACTTATCTGTGGGAATAAGTGAGACCAATGCAATGAAATTATTAAGCGCGTATGATACACTTTTGAGGGCCTGTTTCTGAAGTGAAAATTAGTGTAGAAACAAATGTGGGCACATACACATATTAACACGAAGATGGATAAGATAGGGGTCTGAAAGAAAAAACCGTGACATGGCTACGATGAATCAAACCCAGGAATTCCAAAAAGTGGCATGCTACTTGGAAACTGGTATCACGGAGGCAGGCAAAAAAAAATCATGAATATTTATAGCAACTTCAGTTATTGGGCCACATGTTTTTTTCAGTCCCTCACACCAGAATCAACTGAACCTATTAATTAGCCAGCCCTGTAAATTATTTATAATATCTCTGATTACTAGTCAGTCATGTGATAAGTCTACGTTTTGGATGGATGAATTGAGCATGAAGAATGGATTAGAAGCTAATACAGCCCGATATAAGGGATGAAAAACGTTAAACCATGAAGTAGCTACGAATAATCAAACCCACGAGTACTCAAGTGGAAAGTTAATTAAGAGGGAGCCGCCAAGGAAGAAGGTGATGACTGTAGCTGCAGAGCGTAAAACATGTGCATATTCCCAGTTCTGAGAACCAGATAAACCTGTTATTCCCAACCCTGGACATAACTTATGATATTTCTAAGTACAACTTCGTATATGACAAGTCTACATCTTGAATGGAAGCAGTAGGCAAATACGCAAAGCAGTTTACAAATTCCAAGAGAAGGAAAGACATGTCCAAGAAAATAAGTGCATACCTCAGCCTCATCAATGGAGTCCACGAGAAGAGCTCCATCCAATGCAAGTCCCTCAATAAAAACATTCCGGCCTTTGATTACCATGGTAGACTTCTGAGAAACTGAGCAACTTCCGCCAATTTTCCTTTTCACGTCCGAATATGTCAATGCCCATTTTGGTTTCCATACAATACGAGGCCACACCTCAACTTCTTGTCCGTTAAACACTTGCATCACTGGGTCCGCAACTTGAACACCAACCTAGAGAAAAAATCAGCATTATAATGTTAACATTACTAGCATGTGCGGCATGATAAGAGTATCAAGTGGCCACAAGACAAGTACCTTTCTCAAAATAAGACTGTGGGCCCTGTAGATAGCCATTTCGCCGGAAGTTGCACTGTGATAAGGATTACCTTTTGGAACCTTTGTAAAAGACAAATAAAAAAATAAAATGATATATCTCTTCATACTTGAAGATAATGGATACTGCAATATCTTTGAAAGTCAAACAAGGAAGGCAGAGAGTTAAGCAATGAAAACAACAACAACTAAGGCTTAGGTTTTTGTGCAACGATCCTGCTGAAAAGATATGAATGTTTGAAAAATAGTATGGTAACCGTGTTAATGAGGAAAACCAAAAGTAGGCAGCCAAGGAGACTGCGTTGGTTATTCTCAATCCATCAACGTCTGCATCACCATGCAATATGTCACAACATCTTTGTTAAAGATGTTCATATATCCCTCTCTTAACTATGACACACACCTTTTATGCATTCCTTATTTCCTTTCCTCAAAATTGATAAGCTGTATGATCTTTTTACCATCTAAGCTCTATTGATCTAAGCTCAATTGAATCCTCAAGTTCAATTGTCAACAATAAAACGAATACTGGTAAAATGATCATAGTGAAATGTATTTAACTCCCGCGTAAACACTTAAGATACAATCTGTATACCTTTGCAGCATCCTCAGGGTTGTTTTTCACCGGGGCATAAGCAAGCCATATGTCCATCACCTGAATTAACCAACAATTTATAAGAAATGTTGCTACGGGTTGGTCAGTAATAAAACTAAGCATCAGAAACCCCACTTACCGTAAAACCAACCCTCGCTGTTGGAGGCAATGTCTTTGGATAGTCTTGCATCATACATTCTAACCGGGTAGAAGACTTGAATGAAGTCTTTGTAGCATCCTTATACCTTGAATTAAAAGTGAAATTATTTAACTACTTCCTCAGTTACCACAAAGCCACACCATCGATAAACTGAGTAAGTTGAAGCATGAAATATAAGTCAATTATAAAAGAATTACTTTGGGTTCACAAACTCTTGAATACCACCACCTGTCTTCTTGAGTTCCTCAATGTAAGATTCAAGTTCCAGAATTAACTGCATAATCACATCATAAGACTATTGTCAGTGACTCAGTGCGACGATGCCTTTTTCAGGGCCATTCCCCAACTCCACTTCTTACTCCCACGCCACAGTAGAAAGCCACGATAAACATAAATGAAAACTTGCTCACAAATGCAAGAATAAATATAAACACACAACCAACCAAAGGATGATGCAGTATAAAGATCATGTAACTGAGAATAGGTTTGATACTTTTCAATTTGGTTCATAGCACAATAGCAGTTCGCTTTATTGTACATTTTTTTTCCGGGATGATTTACTTTATTTTGAACAAAAATTGCTGATTCCAAAACCACAAGGTTTTCCAGGATTCTCTGTAAAGCAGCATTTTCATTTTGTCCCTGAGAGGCTGAGACACTCCACAAGATTTTACCATATTGCTCAAAACAATAAAACTAAGATGTACCTTAAAGATAGATACAACAGACTAACAGAGAACTATCAGCACAAGCCAACATAGAGAACCAAATTCCCAAGCTAACGATCTATAACCATCGTAGCATTAAATCTCTGTTTCGGTCCAGTCAGTACAGGTTATCACGGCCTAATCTAGCTAAATCAGCCAATATAGCCTTAAAAAGCGGTCGCAAAGATTTTCACATTTCAGTACCGAGTGTCACGACTTTCATTCAATATCAAGATAACCATTCATCATAGCCCAAATGCAAGATAAAAAGTAGAGGGAAAACTAATGATAAAAAGAGATTTAGAAGCTCTAAGACTATTTTTACCTGGTTAATATTTCCAGGGAAAGGTGAAAATCCAGTTTCACAGTTGACATCTCCATCGGGATTAATAGTTGCTCGTAGCAGTGGATCAAGTTGATTGTACTCCACGTTGATCACCATGGTCCTTCCTACAGTTCATCTTAATTTCAGCTAAAAGAGGACAAAAAAATAACAAGGCATATATTCATCTAAATCAGCGAGAGTAATTTCTTACAGGAATGGCATATAAATAACTGAATTTAGATTAGTGGATCAAGCCATCGTAAGAATGTAAGATATGACTAAGTTTCTAGTCCAAAGCTAAAACACTTAAGCTGGCATTGGTATTAGGTATTACAGCTGCGTACTTCACAAAATTCATACTCCATAAAACAGAATAAAGAGAAAGAGAAAAAACACAAGGATATAAATAGAAACATACAAAACTTGTTTTGTTTATGAGAAAGCCAATATTGTAGTTAAGCACCTTGCAACTGTAAAATTAACTCATTCCCTCCAAGGCTCCCACCCATAATAGGATAGGGGTCAGATGTAACGAGTCCTACCACTCTGATGAAACATATAAAGCTTTCCAGATGACCCATGATGACAATTGTATCATATCAACTTATACTTCATAATACAGGAATGGAAATAATATGAGCCCATTAAAGTATCAACTATTTACCATCAGCATGTGTGAGCTTAGCAATTCCACCAATAGCTTCTTTTGCTTTACGTGGAACTGCAAGAGAATTGACCTGGTATTGCTTAAGAGCACTGACCCCCAATGATGCTGGAATGGCCTGGAGAAGCACAAGTTTTAAACTAGAATCAAAGTAAGCAAACTAGTTTATCTGAGAGCATATAATGGAGATCAGAGCATGTACTCAGCAATGGAGCTCAGAGCATGGGTGTTTAATCAGGCATGCATGCTCATGCAACATATATATGAAAAAAGTACAAATCAGTGAAAACACAAGTACAATAGGTCGATAACTCAGTCTGATGAAAACAACATAACCAGTTTTCTGATTAGATACAATCGAGGGGATAAGGAAATAAAACAACATTAACATTTTCAAACTAGAAAACCAGGGAAGTGTGAGCAGAACACTCTCATATCAATAAATATTTGCATGCAAGTTACCCGCATCAAGAACAACAGGCCAACACCCAACAGAGTCCTGCATAATAATCCTAGAATCGTGGATTTATTATAAAAACACAGCTTCACAGGAGATATTCCATTTTGCTAGGCAAATTACTTTTGTATAGGGAAGGACTGTGTATACCAACCTTAAAGAGCAGTCCGTTTGTATCTTGGAAGAACAAAACCCATTTCACACCAGCACCATGCCTGATTACAAAGCAAATTGCAAAAGAATTGTAAAAAAACCGGAGTTCCTCAAAATATTAATAGAAGAAACGGAATGACATATGCATGAGCCGGATTACGAAAGTTAATGTCACATCTTTAGTCATTAAGAGCACTTATCATCAAGGGCGGATCCATGTTTAACAAAATGGGGAGGGTTTTCTAGGTGGGATATGGTGGTTATGAGGGTGGGGGTTTCAAATTGGGTGAGGGTGAGTGTGCCGGGTTCGGTAGGGGTGCAGTGCCGGCAGCTGTCAAGGAGCGGGTGGTGGCTGGCAGTGACGGATAGTGGTGGTGGGGGAGAAAGTGGGTAGGTGATGGCAGTTGGTTAGGTTAGTGGGGGAAGGGAATAGGAAACGTTGGAAAATGGACGGTACGGATGTCAACGACTTATGAGTAAGGGAAAGAGGATGAGAAAACGTGAGAAACAAACACCAACAAAGGGTATAACTAATCCTCTTTCCCTTTCCCTTTCCCTTTCCCTTTCCCAACACCCCCTAACCAAACGCCCCCTGATACTTGTCAGATTACATGTTTATGAGCTAATCATTGGTACGTCGGAAAGAAAATTTTCTGGGTCCACCACCGCATGGTGTACAGGAAATAAACATCAAACAGGGAGCCAGTGGCATTTAGGTTCAGTGATCGATTGAAAATGTACAGAACTACAGATAGAACATGAACCTATAATACATAACTGAAACTCAAAGCTATACCATTTGCTTAGAAGACCAGTGGAATACAGAAGAGCATGCACATCACCGTGACCATGAGGTTTTGTCTGCCACAAACAGACGCAGGAAAATTTTAGCACAAAAGATAAAACAACATAAGAACTCAAAAAACAGTTTATTATATCCAAAAGAAAATGTTTGAGAAATAGCGGTGAATTAATAAGCACCTGAATTCTGTATTTGTTTTGTGGATCCACTGCAAGCCTGGCATCATTATCAGCTAAGCAAGCTACTTTTTCCTAAAAATGACAACAAGTGAGCCACGCATATTATCCAAGATTTAGTATTTAAGATCTCTACAACAACCAAACTTTGGCATCACCTGCTTTAATAGTGTTACTTGTGTTGGCTTCATTCCAAAATAACCATTGGACTCCAGCAATGTCAATGTGCGTGCATGTGTATCATCAGATGTCATAATAGCAAAAGGAATCTCCTTTCTAGATTCACCTGCAAGTAACAAAAAAAAAAAAAAATGTCTCAAAATGGGAGGAAGTTAACGCATCAGTTTAATGCACATCAAACTCAATCAGGAACTTCTATTGTTTGCTGGATCCCATATGGTGTGTTAACCACGTTTGCTGTTGTAACTGTTAAGGCCAATGCAGTCCAAGTAGATATTGCAAAGCTATCTTGAGTTAATCATATGCCACCAAACCAAATTAAAAGGCCTAACTCCTGTGTTCTCCTCAGTCCGACATGTGTATTGCTTTTTCATCACCTTATACTTGGCCCTAATTGTCTTTGGCAGGCTTATGAAAAGTGATTCTTCTCTATGGCCTCTACTAGAATATTACTTCATCCATTCGACAGATTACAGCATAACAAATAGTGCAGTGAAGATTAAATAATGGCAACTTTCTTATTGAAAAGAAAAATTGCAAGCCCTAATTGTCTTTGGCAGTCTTATGTAAAAGTGATTCTTCTCTATGGCCTCTACTAGAATATTACTTCATCCATTTGACAAATTACAGCATAACAAATAGTGCAGTGGCAGATTAAATAATGGCAACTTTCTTATTGAAAAGAAAAATTGCAAGAAAAAATAAAAGATACTCTATATAAGATAACATCTAGCCAAGTCTAGAACAAATAAAAAAAACTGAATACGTAAAACAACCAGAAGCTTCCAAAAAACTGTATGAAATTATGCCACCAACTATCTGATGAAAGAAACAGTTGTCCTTATTTTGTGTTACAAACCTTCTGCCAGGCTACAGCTAGCTTCTTGGAGTGCCAGAATATACTCTATGTATAACTGCAAGAAGCATGTTCCAGTAGTCGTTTCAGACGGAAGAGCAACCTGCAATATGTCAACGAAGATCAGTATGATGATCCCAAGGTACAAAATAAAATTCTCTTAATCTATAGATGTGACATAAGGCAAATACATGCTACCTCACAAAGAAAACGGGGAGATGAAAAAAGTGGACGAAATCTTTTGAGAAATAAGGGGACAGAAGAAAGATGGCACGTTTTCAACACTCCTTTAAGTACTGTATAGAGAATGATAACTGGAATTCACATCCTAACAATGGTGTCAAAAAATTCAAGCAAATTCTGACGTATGACAGACCCAGCAACACAATTTAAGGTGTTTGATAATACTTGTAGTTAGCAGATGCAAACCCAGTAAATTTTCTGCATTTTACATTTAATGATTGGTGTGGGGAAAGGGAAAGGTACACCACAAAAACTGACATATTAATCACCTTGATTCCATTGTACCCTAAACGTTCACCAAGTCCACCAGCAACAAGAACAAATGCAGCATTTTTAGCTTCTTTGACCCCTGCCTCCTCATACTTGATGAAGCTTTCATCAGCAAATGTCAGATTTTCGCCTGTTGGAACCTACATGAAAACTTTCACATATCTTACAAATGAAGCCACAGTCACAGAAATAACACCTTACCGAGAGTTTGGGTGAATTTTCCAGTAACTAAAATAATCTTAACATCAACCAGATATAGTACTTAAATTCCTACCCAAATAGAGTTCAATATCCAATTTTCAGGATAACCTACAGTCTCGCATTTGTGTTTAACTTTGCTGTACATCAATGTGTCTAAGAAGATTGAAATGTAGCAGGAGAACTAAAATTCCTGGCCAAATATTGAGTTCAATATCCAATTTTTCAGGATAACCTACAGTCTCATATTTGTGTTTATCTTTGTTGTACACGATGTGTCTAATATATAACAGCAATGAAAAGGATAACTTCACTGAAAAACCAACAATTACCATCCTAAAATAAAAGGAGAGAAAAGGAGGCAAGACTATAAAGAATTCAGCATTCTCAGATGTCAAATAAACCTAAAAAGAAATTAACAATTATATGAAGAAAAAACATCATACGTGAAAGCAAAAACCAAGACTATTTTAAATCACAGCAGTCGTCAATGTTAAGCAAGTAGAGATGGCTCACATAGCTATTTTTTCAACAGAAGACACGTATTCGAGAAGACACAATAAGATGCCTAGCAAGACCCTCTGATACCTTATTTGCTTCACTTAATTTATCACCCGAATATTAGAAGTTATGGTTCACATATTTCTAGTATACTTGTACTATCTTGCTACTCTTTCTTAAGCCATGGGTTCACATATTTCTAGCCAAAACCAAGACTATTTTAAATCACAGCAGTCGTCAATGTTGAGCAAGTAGAGATGGCTCACATAGCTATTTTTTCAACAGAAGACACATATTCGAGAAGACGCAATAAGATGCCTAACAAGACCCTTCGATACCTTATTTGCTTCACTTAATTTATCACCCCAATATTAGAAGTTATGGTTCACATATTTCTAGTATACTTGCACTATCTTGCTACTCTTTCTTAAGCCATGGGTAGATGAAAATGAAGCAACTGCAACAGCAGGAACCACTCAGAATTACAGTCATGGTCCTCGTGGAGAGGTTTCGGAAGATCTGATGCTCCTAACAAGTCTACGACAGTTCGAAAGGACGTGTTCTAGAAAGGGTAGTGAATAGTAATGTGGTAACTAAAAAGCAATTAAAAAAGTAAGCAAGGAAATTTTTAAAAAAGTGTCCATATCAAAGTTAAATTCATCAACTAAGGATGGCACATTACTGTCAGCAAAAGGAAACAATTTAAATCTCAATTCTACTGATAAACTTGCCGCTTACCGAAGGAGTAAAGCCATCAAAGGGATTCTTTCCAGCCTTAGAATCTGTCAGGAGTTCTCTCGCATTTTTTATATACTGTGCTAATCCACCAGGGTAGCTAGCATCAAGGCGGGAAACCTGGAAAAAAGTGACATCAAAGATTTTTCAAGATAATACAAAATTTCTACTGATTAAGCAGTTTAAATAGCAGGAGACTGCAGGGATTCTTTTCCTTTTCCCAATAGACTTGAATATACTTGCAAATTTACGGTACCAAAACTAGTTCCGTGCTTTCTTTTCATTTTTTTTTATGCCCGTGACAATTAACAAAGCATTCATTCTAAAAGGCATTGTATGTATTCAGAAAAGAGCATCATTCTCTTGCGCAAAAGATAGAACCTTCATTTTTCTTCATTTTCCCAACATCATATGACCAAAAGCACTATTATAAATATAAGTAAAAATGCCCTTATGTTTCATATCTTAACCAAAGGGGAAAAGGGTCAAAATAAACGGGATCAAGCCTATTAGATTAATCAAAACTAGTTTAAACCCCGTGCAATAAATGCACGGTAATTAGAGTATTTTTTATTTTTTAATAAATTACCTATATAATAGTGTCGCAATAATTGTTTGTATTTTTGGTCATTATGTTTTATTTTGAGGAAAAAAGTTGAAATGAAAATTGATTAAGAGAATTTAGTTATGTGCTGAAAGTTAATCTAAAGAAAATATTTTTTATACCCTCACTAATGATTTCAATTTATAAATTCTCTAAACTTTTTTTTTCCGAAAACAAAATTAGTGATTTACAATTTTGTTTGATACGTAGAATGGGTTATGTCCTTCTCAAATAATAGTATTAATTAATAAAATATTTAACATACAATTTATAATTTTGTATAAATTTTATTAATATTTAATTAAAAGATTATAGTTTAAAGTTTAGTGAAAACAATATAATTTGATGAAAAATATTTTTTAATGATAAATTATAATATTTAAGTAAATTTCTTATTTAGTGAATGGATTTTATTGTGATTAACTTTCTTATTTAAGATTATGCTTTTTGGAGGGAAAAATGACGAGTTCACCTAAACTTTTAGTAGATAGGGGATGCTCCAACACTGTCATCTCAGAAACTACCCCCCTTTTCTTTACATACATAAGAAGATGCGATGTTGCGAAATTGTGTTTTGGTCAAACCAAGCATCAATCTCGTTCAACCGCCCAACTATCTATCAGTTGTGTAATGACCGTTGTTTACATATCCAGTTCTACATTTTTGCAACTACATAGAAACAGCCTCTCTACTAAGGGCAAATGTTACATACATCTTGACCTCCTCTCACGCTACGCAGAACATTGCACGATTAAGGCATTAACCCCCTACCAATACATAAAAGGTCATTTTCTTCAACATAGGTGTTATATTTCAATTTCCCTGGAATTGTATAGGGAGCATCACACTAAAACCCAATTCCAAGTAAGTGCGCATAATTTCTTAGTTGAACACACAAAATGAGGATATTCAATTATCAGAAGCAAGTGTGTAAACAACTTCCACCATTTCGTAAACTCCTCGTATAAGTCTACTTCCCATAATTTTGTTAAACACACAGCCACATAGTTTCCTACTCAACAGGCTTTCAAATTTCAATTGACTTATGATGCAGCCAAACCCCCACTAACTCCCCCTACTTCGAACTTTCAAACAAACGACTAAAATTGATGACGGATCCAAGTTCAAAGCTTGGGTAATTGGGTTGCATTAGCGTAACTTGGCAAAACAAAATCTATTTTTCAACCAAAGAAAAAACGATTTTAAATCAATTTCCAGGGCCGCCACCCCTGCTAGCCCCCTCGCTCCACCAATGCATGAAAATAATAGTCTATCAACCCATTTAATTGACAAGATCACACATCAATCTAACCAAATCTAAAAATAAAAACATTCAAAAACAAATTTAAAAAATAGATCAGATAAAAAAATTACCTGATCAAAGAAAGCGATTTTCTGATCATCATCAATACCAGGTTCAGGCCACTCGCCAAACAAATGACTCTGTCCCATTTTTATCAACACTTTCGCCAATTCCGCCTAATTTTTTAACCAAAACAATTACATTCATATCAACATCACAAATTCAATAACAAAAACGACGGCGAAAGTTGAGTTTCTACATTTGCCGATTCGGGCGTAATTAAAAATCACAGTAATTACATAATTTAAACATCAAAACGTCAATAATAATAAAAATTGATGACGAAAATGAGAAATTCGACAATGACGAGATGAAATCGAAAGCATAGAGAAGTACGAACATGCTGAGGAGAGAGAATTGAGATATTCTTAAGAAGGTTAGGGCATTCCGATATAGTGAAGTTACCGATTTGATCGGCGATAGCTGAAGCGGCAGCCATAGGAGTGAGTCGACTAGACGGCGGCGATTCACGAGTTCGGTGGTGTGTCGGTGATGAACGACAAAATTGTGAGAGAGAGAGAAGACGATGGAATTTCAGGAATATTCGAGAATGTTCTTTTTGTTTTTGTTTTATTACATTAATTAATAATTAAGTTAAATTTAGAATTAGATTAGATTAGATTTGGTGAAATGGAAGATGGATGGAGATAGTTCCTGGGATTGGAGAGATGGAGGAGAGGGAGGAAAGGAGAGACGTCCGGTTAACGGTCACTATTATTGTAACTACCCCCTTTTGCTTTTATATAGGGGGCCGGGTGGTCATTGTTTTTTAAGAAAAAAAAAAATAAACACCAATTATTTAAGTACCAACTAGAGATTTATTCAATTATGTACATGAAATCATGCATATTCATGCCCCCAAATTTGGGGCTTGCTAAAGATCGCCCCTAAGTTTACTCATCTCGCCCCTAAATATTACATTTTTGCCCTTTTTAAATTATTTTGGTTATTTATTATTTGAACTTTAGTTTTCGTATTTTATTAAAACCGCTTCAAAACCGTTTAAAAAACCGTGTTACCTTTTGAAATTCAAAATTTAAAATCCTCGATAATCCGAACA
>VHZZ01001058.1:12959-24470 GCA_009801015.1 Silene noctiflora | reverse complement strand
AAGAAGCTATAGAAGCACCTTTGGATCTTCCTATAGACCCAGTTCCACTTACATCAGCCATACTTTCAGCACGCAGTTCTTCCATCTACAAGGTATATTAAGGCCGTAGAAATCATAAATTGAAACATGGTTGTAGATAAGAAACTAATATTTCTGAGAGACATTACGAAATTTATTCATCAAAAAGTCCAACCTTTGCCTGATATAATTGTTTAAGAGATGCCTGTTCATGTTCAGGGTATTCCTCTTTGTGCGCAGAAAATAATGATTCCGTTAAGCCTGGAACGCAGAAAATTCATCATCTATTGCCTATTGCAAGATTAAAAGATTTCTCTATCCTGCTTGGTTTCATTATAAACTACAAAATCCTGAATGAGAGTGGTGCCCAAGGGACGTTCACTAATTGTTACTTTAATTTGGAGCCTCTCGACATAGCTTGACATTTAATTGAATAGTACCAAAAATGTTAAGAATAGTGATTCATGACATCGTTACACACTTGGGACTCTCCAATAATATATTTATAAAATGACAAGAGTAAAAGTACGACCACATAAGCACAAAAATGGTGCTGTTTAGGGTAACATCCTGAAATAAGAGTAGTGGCGTGGTGCCCAAGGGATGTCAATTATAAGTTACTTTTAATTGGAGCCTCTTTAAAAGATGCATTTCCAGCTTTTCAATGAAAGTTACTGCAGTCAGGAGTGTCAGACTCCCTCCAAAGACCAACCTGGCCAGCTAGAAGATCTGTCACTCTGCCAGAGTAACTTGAAATTTTGAAAGTAAATGAAATGCAGAATCTATGAACCAAAGAACGACCAAATGAAACAAAGAGTGATACCTTCGACATCCAAATCACCGCAGCCAACTGCCCGGAAGTCTCTTGCAAGCTCCTGTGTCTTTTCATACGCCACAGCCAACATTCTGAGGTACTGCACCAACATTAAATTAACAATCGGGACTTATCTCAAAAGAAGCAGAAGACACAGGGCTCAGGCATGGTATTAAATATCAGCTTGAGAATTGATCTCGAAATCAGCCGTTGCAGCTTAATTTCGGTTGCTGCCTCATAATTCATATATAAAGCTGATACCACCTCAAAATATGGTCGCAGACCTGCGGTAACTTTTAAAACCTTAACGACTCATCCTGCTGCGGTTTCACCAGATTTAATACCATGCTCAAGAGGGCAGCCGAAGAGATGGAATCAAAACTTACTACTAGGAGACCACCATCTTTGATTGCAGGTGGATTGACAAGAGATGGTTTCTGTAATAGCTTGTCCAAAAGGGCGGTGACTCTTTGTTCCAAAACTCTCTGCAACAAGTAACAGGAACACTCTACACTCAACAGTTGTATTTTCCACTACTACAAACAACATGGTTGCTACAATAGTTCCTGATCATAGAAGGAGAAGAGGATGCCTAGACTCCTATATGTGTACCTGAACAAGGATAGCCATCACTTCATTTGGAGAAGGGAATACAGCCATTATTGTAGCAGATTCTTTCCTTACAGTATCTGTAAAATATCTTCCAATAAATCCAATTAGAATCAAAATTACATTGGTTTAAGAGAAACAAGGGAGAACTCTACGAATTGCCTTCTCTTCTATTTTTATTTTACATAGATCAAAAGGCACATTCAGAATAATTTCCCGACCTGCTATCTCCTTGTATAACGAAGAAAGTCCACGAGCAACATTAGTAGGACTAGCTTGTGAACCCTCCTCACCAAGGACAAGCCTATTGTCTGCATTCATAATCTCCACATCGATAAACATCGGCCGTGTTGCTACATAGTGTTGCATAGCACTGCTGCCCCTGTTAAACTGATCAGCGATGACAAAGAGTCATTAGTCAGAACGAACGTAATTATAAGTTGCTACCTTACTCTACCCAGTGGAACAGAACTTCTATCTAATGAGCCAAAAGAAGAAAACACAAAATTCACTATCAATAAAATGAAGAATCATGACTGCTATCTCCAAATTAGTCTTGCTCGCGTCTTAGTTGTGGTGATCTGGTACTAGTATTTGGTGCCACTGCCCCCATGTAAGAAACAAGCACACTCTGAATCTCTTTCATTGGGCCCATTATTTGACTCATTCAATGCTGGTAAACCAAATTCCACACAACCGAATTTAAGCTCAAACTGTTTAGTCCAGTAGAGTCCCAATTAACTATTTTACGTCAACTTATGTGCTACTTAATCATGCGTTGAGCTTCTGTATTTGCCCTTCCATAAAGAAAGAAGGATATGCAGAATCCAACAGGTATGAATGTATGAACAAGAAGCACTCGCTTTACAAAGTATCACATCTTTGTGTTACTGAAATAAATCACGACTCCCGATCATACCCTTCATCTGATTATCTTTTCAGAGATGCAATAGTAAAGGTTAAATACCTGGGACAATATTTTCGCACATTCTGCCATGGTTGACAATTCTCTTCTCTGTGATGCGGAATCAAACCTTTGTAATAATCTGTTCTCCAATTCTGATAACAGAAACCAGAGCTTTTACGTGAATATCACAAAATAGTAATTGCTCTGATTTCAATATTTGAGAAAGAAGGATATGTAGAGTTCTTTGATTAGGAATAGCCAGTTATACATACACAAAACTTATCCTTGTAGCCTTCAATTATAAAATCTAGTACCACATTATCCCTTCCCTTGTTCACGGCCAGACTTTTATCCATAAAATTCCCAATTCTCATCCACATTCTGACAATAAAATGCTCTTAGCAGAGCAACTAATTACCATTGCAATACTCCTGGAGATTAGCAACAGCCACTTCCAATCCCCTGCTGGCAGTGGCGTTTCCGGTATTTGATTGCACTCCTATCCCTTGTCTTCCTACATCTTCTTCGGCAAATTGCCCTGTTCAATCAACATTCTCTCATGATGAAAAACATACCTTCCAATTCAAAGATCAAAGTAACAGCTGAATACAGAAGTCACGGGCAGAAGCAAAATGTCCATAAATCAGCAAAAAAACAATGATGGGCTCAATAGCTGATACCGTATATATGAATAGTAAGAAATTAATAATATGTATAAGAAAAATAAACAAAAGAGATACATGAAAGGTCATATTATAAGTGAAATCTTACGTAGCTTCTGAGCAATTGAAGCTGCCTCAGCAACACGACTGTCATCAGAAAACAGGGGTGAAAGTTCCATCAGGTCACCAGGAGTGCTGTTGAACTCCATCAAATACTGCAATTGTTTAAATCATGAATAAAAGAACTAGACCAGTTTGACATGCTAGCCTTTACATAACAGCAAACCATAATACCTTTATGAGATCTATAGTTTGAGTAGCCGTTTCTCTCTGAGCATCAGCACTCTGGCAACAGAAGCAAATACAGATTACTAACCAGGCGTGTAGACCAAACACAATCAGAAAGAAATGTGCATGGGTTGTCAAGATTTAAAGCCCATACATCAAATAATTAATAATTTACAGTCAGAAAACATTAAAAATCAGACGGCGAAGGAATAAAAATGGCTACCTAGTAAACAGAAAAAGTATACAACAATAGGATGGCTAAAATAGCAGCTAAGTTCAATCATACAACCATCAGAACTGGATGTGAAATATGTTTGATAGGCGTGCATGTACCTGCAAATGATCACCTATTTTAGCTGCAGTTTGTCCAACACTTGAGATACGGGAATCCAGTCTTGCAAAGCTATCAAATAATCCATCTACCCCATGTTCTAGCTGAGAAATGACGGAGAAAGAAAATAAGAGCACGATCTTGCATTCAATGAACCATCTCAACATAAATTTATGTGTATATAATAACTCAATCATAAGTAAAGTTAAAACAATAACTTTTACATAACAACCTATGGTCAAATAAAATTATCTACAAATGATCATGAGCATTATACAGCTTAAAAAGTGTCCAACATAGTTTAAAAATAGTTCGCTGAGCATGACAAACCCCTGGGACATTTTGTGTTGCAGTTGTAACAAACGTGACAATTAATAATTTAGAAAAGAGAACATGAACGAAAAGAAGAACAATCAAAAGCGTTTCCAAACTAACCTCAGCCAGTGTCTTCCGATGTTTAGCATCCTGCCCAGAAACCTCCTTCCTAAGACTGCTAAGCCTTGCGTCAACCTTCATAATTCACAACAATCAAGTAAGCAAACCACGGGATGTCCACGGTAAATTTTACTCAGCCCCCTAATGAAGAAAGGCTTATTGATACCTGCTGGCGAAGATCAATTAACTCCTTACAAGAATCCTTGAAGAGCCCCAACAATGAATCTACTTCAGGAAACAAAGGGATGGAAGGCCCTTGAGCTGCTTTTGTTGCATCTGAGAAATTTCTCAAATTCCCGTTTGACAATACATCATTGCCACCAATACCACCATGCCCTTCAATCCCATCCCCGACATCTTCTTGGTAAGATGGTAGCAATTCATTAACCAAATTGCCAAACAATGCATCAAACGAAAAATCCCCCTACAAAGAAACAACAACAACATTACCCCAAGTCCCCAACGCCTATGATATCCATCCCTCCCAGGCTATCAAGACGGGATCTAGTGACCCAAAATGAAAATTGCGCTGACAATTGCATCAATTGCTGCTACTTCATATATTTTTTTCAAAAAGGCACAACGCAGTTACAGTCACTTCAGTGATCGATTTTGCTTTATTCCGTACTTTCCTCCATTCAAAACTATGAAACCCTTCCTATATAAACATTGATATAGACAACAACATTTCCCCAACGCCTATGATGTCTTAGCCCCCCAGGCTGTTTTGACCCAAGGTGAAAATTGCGCCAACAATTACATCAAATAACTGCTACTTCACATTTTTTCCCCCAAAAAAACGGAACATGGTCACTTGAGTGAGCAACTTTGTTTCATTCCCTAGTATTGCAATAACCCCAAAATCGAGAGAAGATAAAACTGCTTCATAAATAACCATCTCTATAAGCATCAGCTAATAATAATAATAAAAAAATGAAGTTGTCTTCCTCACCTTGAAATCTTCTATATCGAAAATCAAAGGCGGTCCATTACCGGCACTAGCATTCCGCTCCGGCATTTCCTTCTTCCGAAAAATTAATCGAGTTTAACCTAACAAAATCAGTAAAATCACAATTCACAACCAAATTCAAACATCTAAATCATCCAAATTCCATCTCAATAAATCAACATCACAAAATTCACAATCAAAACAACAAATACAAAAGATCAAACACATTTTTCCAGCAACAATAATTACTACATCAAATTGTACAATTAAACGCATAAAATTACAGCAATCAAACAGTTAAATTAAGCTAAGAACAAAATTAGATTGATAATTAAATTAATAAACGCAGATTGATATCGAGTAATAATTATTGAATTAACTGAAGTGAATTAATTAGGTTAAATTAAAAGATTGAAACAGAGATAGCACCTGATGTAATATTTTTTGAGGTTTTGAATGTTTGGTAGATCGAACAAAGATTTTACGGAAGTTTGAGTAACAAATATAAACTGATGATAATATTGTACTTGGTCTATTGACGATTTTACCCCTCTCGTCAATTTTTGTCGTAAATTCTCAGCTGTGACGTTTGTACAAAAAGACGTATCCTAGTTTTTTCTTGTCGGTTTAGAGCGTTTCAAATAATAATTTATCTATTTTCAGTTTCGACTAATTTTTTCTATGAGATGTTTTGATTTGTTTTTGGTCGAAACGATATGGTGCAATTGGGCGAAACAAATGTGTTTGCACGAGGGTAGAAGGTGCCTCTCGGCATTTAGAGAAACTCGAAACCCTGTCATTAGCCAAAAATTTTCATAACACACTATTTATTAACACGACAATAAAACCACGAAAATGAGAGGTATACACTCCTATAATTTATAAATCGGTTGAGCCTAACAATTCTTGGGTGAAAATCAGAGGCGATTCTAAGATTTAGTGGAAGGGGGTGCGAAAAATTAATGTAATTACGAAAGTTGTGGATTTATGTTTATATAATGAGAAATATGGTTCTAAGATAATAATTTCTTGTGTGATGGGGAAAAATATACATAACACAAATGATAAAAAAAAAAACATTAAATAAAAAATGTACACTAGAAGTATTGAACCTATGACCTTGAACAAGGAAAAACTACACACAACCACTAGACATAATTAATATGTCTCCTAATTACACAAAATGATACTTATTTTTTAACAAAGGGGGTGCGGGTGCATCCCCTGCACCTGCACCCCCTCCATAATCGCCAATGGTGAAAATCATGTGTTTACTTGAACATGACGGGTCTAATGACTGCAACTGCGTCTTGTTGAACCGGAAAATCTCGAAGCTTTCGTTGGCTATATTATAACGAACCACAACAAACTTCTTTTCTAGATAACCGTAGAACCACAAATCTCCTCTAAATAACCTAACCGGAGCTATTTCCGAAATGTAACGAGGAAGGATCATAAAACTAAATTGCGTACGCAGTTCAAATTGCGTATACAGATCCCACATATCGATACAGGCTAGTTCAGTCCACTCGTTAGATTTTACGTCTGTCAGTTTCCACAACTTCCATTTGATTTGCTTATTATGATATATCATGCCTACTCCTGATCCCATGCTGATAACACACCCTGGATGATATCCTTGACATGCGAAACTCGGCTTAGAAAATTGATAAATGGTTTCCGTATTAACATCCAAGGCTAAACCAAGGTAACCCTCGCAGTTGGAATTAGTGAGCCAATATATAAATCCTCCATAACAGTGTTGACAGTCCAACATACTTCTAAAATACTTCGGAGCTGGCTTATCGAGTATACCTTGACAATCGATAAATCTCCAAGCTTTATCAACGCCTATAGTAAATACCCTCATCTGTACTTGCATAGAGGATTTAATTTCACCGGAAACATGCACCACTTTATAATGACCAGAGGAATCAGCCGCTAAACCCATACTTTGAAATTTGAGGAAACCGACCAAGGGAGGCAGACTGATTTTTACTTTAGTCGCGGGATTCATGACATGAAATAATTCTGTGTTTGTCGAATCTGAAAGCAACAGTAAGTCTTTATAACAACACAATATTGTGGCAGGGGCTGGTATATTAATTGCTGTTACCTTCAATTTAGCCGCGTCTGCTTTAATATGATAGGCATGATTTAAA
The DNA here is from genome assembly GCA_009801015.1 of Silene noctiflora. NCBI lineage: Eukaryota > Viridiplantae > Streptophyta > Magnoliopsida > Caryophyllales > Caryophyllaceae > Silene > Silene noctiflora. The sequence goes on along the minus strand of VHZZ01001058.1, from coordinate 17,295 downwards.
ACCCAACGGGGTTGAAAGAGGAAACTGGGAGGAGATATTTGAAGATACACCCTAACAAAATCAGGGTCTCTAATTATTTCGAACCACTGCTTGCATACGTATTTCACGACGTTTTGCAAGACTTCACCAGGAACATGTAGAAGGATGTTGAATATGATCTCTCTCGGAAGATTTAGAATGTTCCCATCTTTTTTCCTTCTTTTACAAGGAACAAACGCTTGATCTTTAGCTTTGTCATCTGCTTTCGACACCTGAAAAATAGACAAGTTCAATAAGGGACTGCATTGAAGGATGCCTGATACAACTTTTAACCTCAAACTAGGGAAAACCGAGAAATCAAATTCCCAAGAATGCCCATAGTAAATGCGCAGTATATAGAGCTAAACCTATTACAGATGTATCAAATTCTCAAATAATATATCTACATGCTTAGTTGAAACTCATGAACTAGTTCAAATCCCGTCAACATCAAAATTGCCCTTGTGACTCTCTTTACACCCAAAAAAATAATCTATCTACATACACAGCCTATTGCAGAGTTGTAGCAAGTTTTCACACAATTTCATTTTCAATTTAACTATAAATCCTAATTCCGCCACTGTCCACGCAGCCAACGTCTGTGTGACCAAGGCCGAAGCACTACTCCATTGTCCTTAAGGACCTAAGACTATAGAGAAACCTACTGAATATTTTCAATATCAAAACAAAGAATACTTCATATTCATAATAAATCATAAATAAATTGTGTAAAACCCTTATACAAAAGACTAGCCTACCCTTGTAAATAAAGAATTATATTGAGTTTTTTTGGTAAAAAATTACCTTATATTTAGGGGTATTTGTAAGAAGACTACATGTTATTTTTCTAACTTTAAACTATCTTTATTTTCTTTTTTTGGTCAAAAACTACCTGTGTTGAAAATATGGCGAGATTTGGTCGATTTAACAACATTAACCTATCTAACATAACTTTTCACATTTCAGTAATAACTTCGAACATCTACTAAAGTTAAGCGTATACATTATGACCTTCCCAAAGTCGTGCCTAAGTAAAATTAAAACGCAAAAGAGTTAAGACTGATAGATTTCAGCTAGAAAACTAGCTAAATTTGTCTAGATTCTTAGCGTTAAGATCTTTTAAAAATAATGTGAGGTAGATTTTGACAAAAAAAAAAAAAAAAAAAACCTAGTATATTTGTTCATGTGTAAAACAGTTGAATTTTAAACAAGATATTTTGTCTATAGTGTCTGTTTAAACAATATTAACGTAAAACCGTCTCAAAGTAAGTAATTAAATACGCAATGCATCGAATAATAATACTGTACCGGATAAATAAAAGATTGACGAAAGGTGCGGCGACGAAATTTCCAGCGAGTCGGATATTGATGACGACCTGATAAATGTATCAATTTTGCCTTCCTCATCTGCTCGCCGTTTTTGCCTCGGTTCGAACCCGGGTGGTCTTCTGTATTTGATTTCTTGCTGGTTTCTAAATCAACGTCTCGCCAAGTTTTTTATAAATCGTATTTTATTGAATCACATGAAATACGTTTTGCCTTTATTTATAGTCGGACCGAAATTATATATTTTGCTAAATTAGGAAACATAATTTATCTGATTAAATAATCCTACCAAGTATCAACATCAATTTCCTATTTACTAAAAGAATAGGTGAACTGACAAATTTTTTCCTCCAAAAATCATCTTTTTAAATAAGAAAACTATTGATAATTTAATTGTATTCACTAAATAAGGAAATTAATAAATATAATGTATTTCATTATATAATTATTTTCATTAAAATTAATTTTTTTCATCAAATTATATAATTTTCATAACACTAACTATAATATTTTAATTAAAATATAAAAAAAGCCAAACTATAAACTATTAAATCTTTTATCGATGCTATTTTTTTAAAATGACTTGACTCATACTATGTATAAACAAAACTATAAGTCTGTTTGATTACTTTTAGGATAAAACAATTGAGAGAATTTATAAATTGGATTCATTATTAGCTTTGTGATATTAAAAATACTTTTTAAAAAAATATATTTGAGCCCATTACCCAATTCTCTATTTCTCTTGTATTAATTTTCAGATTTAATTTATGTTCTCTTGAAACAAAATACAATAACGAGAAAAATGAACGATTAATGAAATATCACTATTATTTTATAATTCAACTTTATTCAGTTTTCTTGAATAATTTTATAGTTCAATTTTTTTCCTCATATCAAAATATAATGACGTGAAATATGAAAAATTAATGAAGTGTTAATTTAGCATGTTTAAATAATACAAAAAGAAAAACTCTATAAATATCGCACAATAACTAGTTTTCTAATATTATATTATCTTTTAGAGTAAATTACAAATAATTCCCTTGTATAGTTAATCTTTTTGAAATAACTCCCTTTTATAATTTTTCTATCCAAATAAGTCCCTCATAAACCCTATTTTTCAACAAATCAATGCTGCTTCCCCGAAACTAGATTTATTTTTTATAGTTTGATCGATTTATCCTTACTTATAACGTAATCCCTACATCACGACTATGTTTTCATAACTACACTCAAATCATGCACTATGAGTAGAATAGTAATTTAACATCTCAAATCCAATTCACGGACTAGCTGTTGGAGCCTTTGCTTTGTAAGATACTAGTTTTCCATTTGGCAAAAAAAAACTCATTTAAGCGAAAAATGAAGGGACAAATGAATTTTTGGCCGAAAAATTCAAAAATAAGTCTCATTCCGATGAAGAGGCATTGATCTGTATAAAAACATGTTTTAAAAGGAAGTTATTTGAATAAAAAATTTAAAAAAATGGAGTTATTTATAATTTACTCTATCTTTTAATTATTGTTTAACATAAATGCTTCAATGAAACACTCTCAAATTACAGTGAGTCCCCTTCTGACAACCATTTCCGTCTAAATCTTCAGACGAGCTATATGTATCCTTTTAAAAATGGTCACTTTATTAGGTAAAAATGCGGCCATTTTTACATGGTCACGGTTATATACGGCCCGTCTGAAGGCTTCAGACATAAATGACCGTTTGAAATAAGACCTAAATAGAGATTGGAAACACCACTATATAATTTAAATATTATTGGTTATTATTAATTATTCATACGATAATTACACAGTATATAATTTGAATTACGCACCATGGGTGTATCACTACGTAGAAATGTAGAATGCACCTAAATCGAGATAGGAGACACCACTATATAATTTAAATATTATTGGTTAGAAAATAGATCATCTAAGTCATACTTTATAAGTTGAGTCCTTGAGTCCTCATCATAGTCTTTAAATCTTAAAAGAATGAATGGTTGAGATTAAAAGTAAAAAACACGTTCATCCACCCACTCACATTTAATCCTTTCCCCAATTTCTAATATCTTATTCATTTCTCTCTATTCTTATTAATTTTCTAATCTCTTATTCATTCATATTCATCTAACGTCAGTTTGAAACATCCACCCTCTTTCTATTCTTACTTAGGGTTGAGAATCGATCCAAGACCGGACCGAACCGGACCAAACCGGACCGGACCGAAGACCGAAAATAAAAATTTAGTGGACCGAAGACCGGACCTAAACATTTTGGTCTTGAACCGGACCGAACTCGAAATATTTGGTCCGGTCCGGTCTTAGACCGAAATGGACCTAAAAATAGTTTTTTCACTTTTCGTATACGATAATTACATTTTAATTCCGCAAAATAAAATACATTTAAATAATTAAACGATGTTTTTTTATGAAAATCATTGACAATACTAATTTATTATGTCTTTGGAAGATAAAATGTTAATTTCATTCATAATATTTTAATGATTAATCTTTAAAAACATGAAATTTGGTCCATTCGGTCCGCACCTAAAATTAACCGGTCTTGGACCGGACCGGACCGAAGACCGAAACTTGGAAAAATGAGGACCGAGGACCGGACCAAAATAATTCGGTCCGGATTTGGTCCAGACCAAATGGTCCGGTCCGGTCCATTTTTCCGGTCTGGACCTAAATTTGCTCACCCCTAACTTATCTCTCCTCCTTATTTTTCTCGATTGATATTCAATCCATAAACTTCAATAATCAAAGAAATACTCAATTCTTCACAAATTTAATTATTCTTAGATTCAAATCTTGAAATTGGTAAGTTTGCATCCAAATGAAAAAGACAGCCATAATCTTACATTCTTACCCTTACCAAATGAACGAAGGCCACGAATGATATTTAAGGTATGATTTTGATTATTTATCTTTTCATTCTTATAAATCACTGATTTAGGGTTTTTTAAATTGGGGAAAAACTAGTCATAT
>VHZZ01001056.1:137145-151796 GCA_009801015.1 Silene noctiflora | reverse complement strand
GAAATACGCGAAACAAGGGAAATAGTAGCATAAACTACTCAAATGAGCTCAGAAATGCGTGTAAAATGAGGTGCAAAACATCATATAATAGACACACATCACTCACCCTCTCCCAAGAGTGAAAACCGGTGCCCTATGAAAAGGAAGAGTGTATTTTCTTCCATCATTCAAACAATACACATGCTTGTAAAAAAATGATACATGCAATATTCTCTAAATATACAAAAGAGTTTCGTAATTCTAAATATTGTTCCAGCATTACTAAGGTAGTAAATAATAATATTAGATATTATTTTTAAGGAAAAAAGAATACATATTTCTAGAATCAAAATAGTATTTGTATTAAGAGTGATTGTCATGGCACAATCCTTGAGGAGATGTTCATATTATTGAACATGAAGATTTGAAGATTTGAAGGAGCTTTGGGGGATCTTACACCAATATGTTATAGCTCAAGATCCAAGTTAGGAAGGAGTCCCAACTTGGTGCCCTAGATTTCGTGCAAATCCTACATGTAAGAAATCGGTTTTTGCATGCATAAGATTCTTTAGTTTTTATGACTAAAACTTTATGTCAAATATGATTTCTAACAGTTAAAAGCAAACCAAGCAACTATTACACGATATTTGCTCAAAAATACTAAGATAAGTGCTAAATGACAAGTAAAATGGAGCTAATCTAGGGGGTTAAAATATATAAATAAAGTACTTATCAATCTCATCAATCAACTTCTAGGCATTATCATCATTAGTATTATTCTGGAATCTCCCATTGGCAAAAGAATCAAGAAGAGCTCTATGATCACCATACAACCCGTTGTAAAACTGGTAGCACATAAACCACTTCTGGAAACCATGATGTGGGACAGAACGAACTAGTCTTTTGAAGCGAATCCACACCTCATTCAGGTCTCCAGTAGGCCCTTGCTTGAAACTTGTAATTTGGCTTCTCAGAGCATTAGTCTTTTGCGGTGGGAAATATCTTTTATAGAATGCAAAAGCCAAATAATTCTAGTCAGTAATGGCAAGAGCGTCCATATCTAAATCGCTTAGCCACCCTGCAGCACCATCTCGTAGAGAAAAAAGAAATAACACATGTTTTACTTAATCCTGAGTTACTCCAGTAGTCAAAGGGATGGAGCAATAATAATCAGTAAAGTTCTCCATGTGCTTTGCAGGGTCTTCTCCAGCTCCTCCTCCAAACATATTTCGCTTCACCAAGTTGATGTAGGATGGGTGAATTTTAAAAGTGCCTTTATCGGTAATGGGGAGCTTGAATCCTTTCGGGATGAAAGCTAGAGTGGGCTCAGAATGAAAAGCTAGAGTCGGCATCTTGGCTAATAAAGGAACTGGAACAAAAGTGTCAGAAACTGGGTTGTGCTCTTCGAAGGGCGGATTTTTTTACGATGTAAAGTGCCCGGTGTCAGCTTCAAGTGTACTCAAGTCTTCCACTTGACTGATTTCTCTCTGAAATTTCCGTCTGTAGCGAAAAATCTTCTCTAGCTCGGGATCTAAAGGTAGAATCTCGGACCTAGTCGACCTGGGCATACATGAAAACAACAAGAAAAATATAAAAACAGTCTCAAGGAACTGAGGTTTCCTGAGACAAAAGACAAACTTAAACAAAAACAAACAGAAAATAGTTGCCTCCCTGGCAATGACACCAAATTTGATAAGGCTAAAGTCGTATCACCTTAATCAAAGTAAACCTAACTCAGTACTAACTAATAGTCAGTGGTAAATAAAGATGAATTCGAATATATTAAAAGAGTCTAGGGGTCAAATTCACTAGGTCAGTTATCCGGGGGTGTGATTTAGCTAATTAATTGAGCAACTATGTTGTTTAGGGTCATATGATTGGTCAATTCTAATATGCCCTTTAGATCTAAACTTAACATGCGGTCGGTATAATTAAGTCAGTCTATTCAATTGTCGCAGCCTATATTAGTCTCAATCCGGTCGGCAATAATACTAATTCGCAAGACTAGTTAACTAATTCTGGCCAAAACTAATCAACTATATTCAGGACAGCAATTGAACAACAACATAAAACAATTTAATAAAGAACTTAAAGGAAAGATTGAATACCATAAATAAAGGTTTAATGAACAAAGTACGTAGATCHGAACAATAATTAAAGTAGCCAACTAAATCTAAGAGTTTTCTAGGAGTTTTTGGAGTAAAATAAGACGTAACCTAATAATAAAGCATGAGTTTCTTATTTATATTACAAATAAACCGACTTAAGGAAAGTTCCTGAAAAGTCTTCAGCGAAGTGGATCCTCGATCGAGTTAAGCATACTCGATCGAGGTCATCACTACTCGATCAAGGAACTGGTCTTTGCTAGTTCGTCTTGTGATTTCTTCTCTTTTTTCCATCTTTCCTCTTTAATTTCCGTGTTATCTTCTTCGTACTCCGTCTTGTCGACTCCGCGGTGCTCCACTTTACTCATTTTCTCCACAAATGCACTCATCCTGCATTAAAACACCAAATGACGGAAGTATCGACATTCTAGCAATAACGACATATAAATGACATATATAAACACAAAACCGTTTCAAAAGTAACTAAGGGGAGGCATAAATATGTATATAATTATGACTCATCAGCTCAATTGGGGGGGGGGGGGTCTCCAGCCGGCTAGCCGGCTACCGGCCTACCGGCTGGGAAACACTTCTCAACAAATCCTCCTCTTATTCCTTCACTTAGCTTCAAAAACTGCTTCACTTGCTCCCATCTCCTCATTTCCGTCTCAAATCCTACAAGATGAGATACAATGCCATAGAACGGGAAATAGGGGTACAAAATGCAAGTAAAGGCACGCAAAACCGTGTAAGAACGGATTATAACGTAAGAAAAAGAAGGGAGGATCACAAATAATTAGCACGCATCAGTTAATGATTTACATAAATTAGTTGAGTTAATAGATTTAGTAGGTCGTACTTATTATGTCGATTTAAAATAAAATTATGTAAAAATAAAAAATTAAACATGTCAAGCTAGGTTATAGAAAAAAAACGAAGTAGGTAGGGGTAGAATTGAGGCATTTAACCAATTTATGCAATTGAGTTGTATGAGCTCGACACGACCTCTTTCAAATATACAATTTACAGAGTCATACTAGTTAATATCCTATCAAACATTCTATTTCTCTTCTCTTTAATCTTCATCTTTGAACTAAAAACCTTACACATGGAGACAAGCAACGTTTCTTATCGAGTTGGATTATATCCTTCACAAACCAATCCAAATCCCTTAGATTCTACGAATTCATGCTAAAAGTGAATTTGAAAAGCTTACTTGTGATCAATTTGGTTTGATATCAATCAAGATACAGAATCATGATCCTAAATCACTAATTCAGACATGACTAACCACTCTTTGACCATAAGTAATTCACGAATTTAAATTTTCGCAAATGTTATTTTGTTACCATAACATCCCTCTAATTATCTAAAAAATCAAATCTTATTAGTTAGATACTAAACCAAAAATAGAAAACTAAAATACATACTCCCCCATTCAATTAGTTGTACTAATCACAAAAGAATTAGTTAAATTAATGCAAGAGAGTAGAGTAATAATCATCCATGACAGTTGCGAGTCAGCCATTGTAGCCGTCATCAAAGGACCTCATCTCCTCGTCTTTTCTTTTCTTTTCTCTCTCAAAAGCTGACTTCCTTCCTTCCTTCCTTCCTTCTCCAACGTTCACAAAAACCCTCCTCACTTCTCCCAAAGATTCCTTTCTCTCTCTTTCTCTCCTTTTCAAACATCTAAGATTTCTTTTATTTAAGACTGTAACATCAAACTTATCACTCAATCAAACTATCCTTAATTCCTTTCTGGGTTATTTAATCCAGCTCAATTCTTTTCTGGGTTTAAAAATATGAGCTAAAATCATTTCTGGGTTGTTATCAACACTTACGATTAAATAATTTCTAGGTTATTGAGTTTAATTTGGGTTTTTGAGTATTAGCTCGAATTATTTCTGGGTTATTGAATTTGAGCTGAAATATTATCTGGGTTATTGACTTTGACCCAAAATATTTTCTGGGGTTCTTGAATTTGAGTTGACTTATTTGTGGGTTGTTGAATTTGAGCTGAAATATTATCTAGGTTATTATTGAGTTTGAGCCGAAATAATTTGTGGGTGATCAATTTTGAGCTGAAATATTATCTGGGTAGTAATTAATTTGTAGAAATAAGTTAGGGTTTTGGTGGGTTTCTGATGAGGAAAAGATGGGGGGAGTAACATCGTCAATCGCTGCGAAATTCGCGTTTTTCCCACCATCTCCACCTTCGTATACGGTGGTTGCCGCCGACGCCGAGGAGGATTCCGCCGAAAAGAAGTTGTTAATTCCTGAGGTTTTGCTGAGGGATGGTATTGATGTACTTAAGTTGAGGACTAAAAGAGGAAACGACGTCGTTGCTGTTTATGCGAAGCATCCTAAGGCTTCAGCCACTTTGCTGTATTCTCATGGCAATGCTGCTGATTTAGGCCAAATGTTTGAGCTTTTTGTTGAGCTTAGTAATCGTCTTCGGGTTAATCTTATGGGGTATATTTCTTCTACATCATAAGTTAAATTACTCTAGTTGTATGTATACAGTAGATATATGTGTATGTTGATTGTGCTTGCGGTTCGAAATCCTGGATTTTCGATTTCCTTCTTTATATGTAGACATATGTATATGAGTATGCTCACTTGATGGTTATTTCTGTTAAATTCATAGGCATTAAACCTTGTATCAAGCAGTCATTAGGGAATAGTTCAATGTGGTAATGGCTTGATTTGTCATGAAATGATTCTCACAGTGGCGTAGAATTTACATTTAAATCCCTTAACCCACCCTGGTAGGTAACACTTTTAGAGGCATTGGTGGTAATGTTTTAGTTTGTTTGTGTGTAAATGGAGCGACAATGGCAGTTTTGATGGCGATAGGTTTCGAACAAGGTCCTGAATACCACCTCAATATGACTTTACAAACTACTCTGTTACGAAGCCAGCCAACATTTGCGATGTTGATTCTTAGATGAATGAAACCGTACTTGTACCTTGATATAATGTGTATTTTGTGCGATGAAGTGAGTCAATCGAGAAGTCAGAACTCCAAGAGCAGAGAAAGAGTGTGTTAATTAAGTCCCTCGAAATCTTGGCTGTTTTGTAGGAATACAAATTTGTTGTACCAATAATGTATCAAGGTTAGACATGTAGCATGTAATTCTTTCCTCGCCATTGTTCCTTGTTTTGATGTTGCATTGATTAATAAAAAACAAATCGCCTTCGTTAGGAAATGTTACCACATTGGTTATATTTGTAGTGAGATTGGCAAGGGTGGTTTAGCATCATAATTCACCGACAATCAAACCTTAAAAGGTAGAAAACATTTGGAACTCAATTATTTGCTTTGGCATGATGGGATGTATCACAATTAAGAAAATATCTAAGACCCCTTCTCTACGCAGTGCAATTGCCAAGTGGTGGTTTAGATCAATAAGTCGCTTAATGGCTAAGTAATGAAGTTTATCAGAAATTGATTCTGGTGATTCATATTAAGTGGCTTTTCGGTGTCTACTTTCTTTTTAGTGTTTGTTTTTCATGGTCTTCTTTCTTGTTATCTGGAGTTGGGGCAATAGGAATTTGTTAGCTATATCTTTGAAGATTATACACTTATCCTGATGTTTGGCTAATGTTGTAGCCATTTTTTTTAAACTTATACATTTCATTATTTCAGCAGACATATAAGACAGAGATTTATTAGATTTGTTGATAAAATATCGGTATTGACTCCAAAACTCTCGGAGGATGGCCAGTGATTGGAGAAACCGAATAGCATTGTGCAGTTTTTATATTTGTTTGTTTAAATTGGACTGCTTGGTATCAAATGAAGTTATGCCAATTCACGAGTCTAGTTTTTGCTATTGACAATTTCGTGTCGGCATGACATTTGTTTGCCTTTTTTTTCGTCGAATGTACCGCATGCGTGCTATTAAGTTGCAATTTTATTGATTTGTACCATGTTCCCCGATATTTTACAGGTATGATTACTCTGGATATGGACAATCAACTGGAAAGGTAATGTTTATTGTTGTCTCTAATTTGCTATTAGTATGATAGTATCTAATCTAATACGGTGTATTTACTATTCTTAATTTTCAAAAATGAATCTTAAATGCCTCTGTATCAACTCATGCTTAGAGTGTTTTTTGTTCCTCGTCGAAAAAATCCTCGACTTCTTATTATTAATACAGTAGAGAGGCTCATAGGCCCTCGTGCATTATATCACATCATCATTCCATTTCATATACTCCGTATTATGTTTCTTATAGCTTTACCTTTTTTGTTGTTTGACTTACATCTGTATTTGCTACATTAACGACGTCGCCTATAGGATGTGGATCTTGGTTATAGTTCGAGCTTTGAATCTGTCTAATCACATAAAGGATATGACTGTTTGAACTGAGGATTCCTTCATGGTTGCTATTAATTGCTGTATTGTCATTTCACCATGAGAAAATTCAGCTTCAAAAGTTGGTTAGGAGAAAAAATTGCAATTTTGTAATTTTACCTCATTAAATCATGGCTCGGAAAATATCGTATCCCCTTGCATTGCAGATACAGGATTGGTCCAGCTCAGTTTATACGTGTCCGGTGAACTTGATTTTGTTTCTTACTGTAATAGAATAATGACTATGGTTTTAACTCATACTATAATGCTTCTTCTAAATCATGACATAACAGCCATTGTTTTTCCTTGGAACAGCCTACGGAATCTAATACATATGCAGACATTGATGCAGCATATAAGTGCCTCAAAGAACAATATGGGGTCAAAGATGAAAACTTGATACTTTATGGTCAGTCTGTTGGGAGCGGTCCTACAGTCGATCTAGCAGCACGTACTCCGAACCTAAGAGGGGTAGTTTTACATAGCCCTATTCTGTCTGGTGTGAGAGTACTCTACTCTATCAAAAAGACGTACTGGTTCGATATTTACAAGGTAGTAGGAAGAGATTTTTTTTTCTGTTTTTTTTTTTTGCGCTTGAATTCTTGTACTAATAAAGCTTATTTTCTGCATTGCTTTTTCTATATCAGAATGTCGACAAAATTGGCCAAGTTAATTGTCCTGTCTTGGTGATTCATGTAAGTCGAATTCTATCAAACAGTACTCCGTACTCCATATCTATTTTAGAAAATTTCAGACTTGCTCAGTTGCAGTGAGTTCATGATTTCATAGTGGTCTGCTGGGCTGTATAAGCATGCACCTGAGTCCTGAAGTAGTTGGCAATTTCTTTGAAATTAGTTATTCTTAAGAATATGGGTTGGTCTCACATTATAATGACATTACAGTGTTTTGATGGGGGTGGATGCTGCTGGGGTGAATGTTGTTGTGAAATGTTGTTTATAGATCAATTTGAGGAGGGGGAATACGTCGGTGGTGGCAGTGCATATAGTGTTGGTGTGGCGGTGTTGGTAAACGTAAAAGGAAGTGAGAGTGGTAGTTTGGTTCAACCATAACTTGTCAAGCAAGGAGCACAATGGTGGTGGTGCATGGCTGTGGTCGGCAGAGAGAGATCTCCGGCGGCCGACAACCATGGTGGTGGTCGCCGGTGGTGAGGTGTGGTGGTGAGCTTTAGCTTGTGGCTGGTGTATGATGTATGGAGAAGGCTGACATGTCAATTTTTAAGTTGGTCGTATTTCGAAAATGAAAAACAATCTCACTGTTAACCAGGTTGCCATTAACTAAGTCTTATTCTATTCTGAGAAGAGAGTGCTTAAAGTTGGGTTTATTTTGGAATTCAATGTAGTTAGGTTTATTCTAAGTTGGGTAATAGTTTGGTTATTCCAATTAAATAACCCTATCCGTTGTCCGCCTATGATAATATTATCACGAGATTGCCTTAGAAACCTTACCTATATACCCATTCACGGACAAAATTAAACAATAATGAGCTCATTCATTAGGAAATGTGTTGTCAGTCCAATAACAATATTATTGTGTGATAATTTGTGTCCTCTCATTAGGAAAAAAATCTGAGAAAAGACGCTATGATCTCTTCCTCTTGTTGGCTTTTGGGAGATTGTGCGCCTAGAAATGTCTTTTGTAACTGTTCTCGATAATTTACCTTTCTCAGGGAACAGCTGACGAAGTTGTTGATTGGTCGCATGGAAAGCAACTTCATGAACTTTGCAAGGAGAAGTATGAACCATTATGGCTTAGTGGAGGTGGACATTGCAATCTCGAGCTTTACCCCGAATACATCCGACACTTGAAGAAGTTTGTGTCATTTCTCAATAAATCCAAAACAGGCACTACCGGGTCTAAGATAGCTAATGCAGAATCTTCAAATGGATCTTCTAAAGAATCTACGGTAGAATCTGACGGTCAAATCAAGGCATCTGAAAGTCAGAGCAAAGCATTAACTACTACAAAACCAGATACATTCGAATTGAATCCCGAGATTCCAGAAGCTTCTAGAAACAGTTTAGACAGCCGTCTCGAGAAATCTAAGAAGAGTAGCAAACCTGAAAAGTCTAGAATGAGTACAGATCAGGTCGACAGATTTAGGAGAAAGAAGGGATTCTTATGGTGACTCAAAATTTCTAGCCTCTCTAATTATGACGTCTTTGTTGGGTGAAGGTGCTTTTATGCCTACACTTGACACCAGAGTATAAATTATTATCTTCTTGCGCTGTTTTTGGGTTACATACCCCCGCAACAGCCAGTCATCATCACTAAGTTTCCTGTTTATTATGCAGTGTATGTATTTGAATGTGTTTTTCAAGCGAATCCTTGTCAAACTGTAATGTATGTGATTGTTAATCTCTCTTGAAATCTGAAGAATGGTACTCTATTTCTGAGTACAGTTGCCGATTGTATGTTGAGACCTAAATTTTTCTAGTTGAACAGTCCTGTACGAGAAACTTCCAGCAATAATGAAGTTTTAAGCCAATGCAAATATTCTGCTGATAAGGTAGGAGGACAAATGATGGATTCAGAAACGAGATAACTTGTTAGTTATGTTTCTTTTCCATTAGTATGTAAACCGTACAACTCTACATTGTATTTATGTACCATATGAAAAACTCTTTTCACAACTGGAGCCATAAAAAATGTTAAAATGATACAATACAAGGATTAACAAATTAACGTTCTTCAACATATACAGCCGTATGGTTATTTTCAAATCAAGATCTTGTAGTGACTGCAACCATTGCAAGACCACAGATCATTGCGTTGCATATTTGCAACTTACTTTCCGAGAAGCCCTTTCAGAACTTTTCATAATTTTCCTCCTCTAATTCACCCTGCAAAGTTATGGGTCAGTCAATAAGTTGTTCCTTCACTGTTCTTCGACTGAAAAGAAGTAACTGAAGTCGAAGACAGAACACAGGATTAAAGCAACAAGCAAAAAAAGAAACCAAGATTTACCAGTTTAAGCGTCAAATCTGCAATTTCCTTCTCTCTTTGATATGCAAAGAATTTCAGTGACTGCACAAAGAGTGATCAACCAAACAATCATAAATATATAGTAAGTTCTAACAACAAAAACTCAGAAAATGCAAAGGTCAAAAGCAAAACTCACGCCAAGTCGCTGCATTTCAAGAGATCTTTTCAATGCTTTCTTCTTATCAAGGAGATTATCTCCAAACTGCAGGGGACGCTTGTAGTTTTTACCCCTATATATGGTAATAGAATGTCCAACCTTCAACTTGTCAATGGATACTAAGATTCCGCCACTCTCTCTTTCTAGGAATCTAGCAGTATAAACAACCTGCAGAGGTTTTCTCTGCATTGTGATAACTTTCACTAGTTCTCTGTGCTTCCAATGCTGGTGAAGACCTTCTATCACTCCGTCAAAGACACCTCGTCTCCCTGAGACCAACAAATTAAGAAAAATCACACCCAGCTATTTTTTTTATATTTTAGCGACATCATGCGACAAAGAATCACTTTTCTTTGGGTTTAGATAATTATGGAATAAAGAACAATTACTGCACTTGTTTTTGTTTTAAAGTAGCCGCTACTCGATGCACTTCTCAGTGCAGTGCAGTTATCATTATCAGCCATCCGAAAACCTCTATGTGTTATTAGCACAAAGGAAAGATTGCGTATATTCGAGCCCCCTAACCCTGCCATTTGCGGATTTCCTTACGGTACCTGGGTCACTGGGTGATATCATTGGCGTTTTTAATAACGGCATCTGCTAACATAGATGTAAATATTAATGGCAGTGATTCCTCACCAAGTACAAGGAAATTGTCCATCTTTAGGCCCATCTTCCTAAAACATACTCTCTCTTCTTCCGTAAGCAGTTCTTGATCAGGTTCCTGTTCAGACAGCTTCCATGCAAAGTTGAGTTTCAACAACTCTTGCTCTGCCTTGTTAATTTTCAATTTTAGCTGTAACAGAGAAAAAAAAAGTTATTCAACAAAATTAGGACGAACAGAATCACAAGCAGTTAGGGTAAGACACTTACAATGCCAAGCTTGTGTTCTTGCGTTTTGAGTTCCTTTTTTAACTTTTCTTTCTCAGCTTCTCTCTTAATTTCAGCCTCACCGGATGTGCATTGTGCATTATAGCAAATGGTTTGGTTATGTTCATATTCTGCCAAAGTTCCAATGATACTTGTATCAGCTGAATTTTTATCAGTAGAATCAAGAATCCCAACTGCTTTAAGCCGTGCGTCTTCTTCATGGAGTTGCCATTGTTGGAGCTCCATTTCACTTTCAAGTATCATGTTTGCTTCATTGCCTGTTAAAAAGTCTTTGCCTCTGTACAGAATGATAATGAATTTGTTGCGCAGTAAGAGAATTCCTCCTGTAAGACGCTGCAAATGAACATATATGAGCTTTGATCACAGAGGCAATAACTCCACACTTGAGTTTAAACAAAAAACTTTTGTAGGTTATAACAATATACACCTATCGTCCACCGTAAACTAAAAAATTGAAAGGAAAATAAATAAGGCAACATATGAGTATCTGAAGGGCAGTTTAGGAAAATACTGTAAGAAAAACATGTAGGAAGAGTATTCCCTTTTGTTTTATCATACTCAAATTTTCTGTATGAACTTTTTTCTTCTGATCATTGAAAGTTTGTATACGAACAAAAGGTAGCATATCAGGCTTAATTAATGAACAAGAGGCGGGCAACGGCTATTTTCTGATAAAATTAATGAACATTGTCGCTATTCACATCGACTGACTGACTTCACAATAAAATGAAATAAATGCATTTTAGCGAGTCAATTTGATTGTTTCTTCATCTTACGAAACCAAAGAATAGTAAGTCTCTAGCAACAACTTCTAATCCCTAGATACCAAAAATTTAGAGACATCATATAACTCTCAAAGAATTCCACAGTTACGCAACGATAACTCTAAGATAGAGGAAGGTAATCAAGGCAACAAATTTTCACACTAACATAAACATCGTTTTGTAAGACAATTGTCAGTGAAAATAGTGAGTGCTTATCTAAGAAAAATACGAGCTTAAAAATAGGAACTCACGGACAATCACTAACAATTTCTATGTTCTAAAACTTGCCTTGAGCTCGGAGGCCATGAGTTCATTGCTTGTATTCTGAACTCCCCACTTAATAGCAATTTTGGCAATTACACTTCTCTCCCATAATTTCAGGATGGATACTGCAAGGCCTTGAAGTTTTGAGTTCCTCCCTACAGAAGCAAGAGGTTAGCAATGCACAGCAGATAAACACAGCATATTATAGAGGGCAAAACACCTGCATCCTCAGAGGATACGATTCCTTAGTTTAATGGGTGTTAGGATAATTCAAATTTGCTCGAACTATCATATGATTAACAATCCATAATGAATATAAAGTTACAATATACTGCAGAGCAGAGTGTTAGAGGCAAACTGTCTATATATTGCATTAGTCCATTTAAAAGGCATCTTCAAAAGAGTAATTAAAAAGTAACTTTTTTCTACCACTATTTCAAGCTTCCAACCTTATATGAACATTTCTCCAAACCTCTTACTAAAAGTTAATTGGTGGAGAAACATTTCCATCTACAATCGGAGCATGGATGATCTTATTCTTGCCTAGTAATGAATTTAGTAAGAAAGGAAGACTGTTCGTGATACTCGCCGGAAATAACGTTTGCTGAAAATGGCTCTAGGGATGGGGTTGAAGATAATAGTTCATATAAGTTAGGGGCTTAGAAGTAAATTTATACTCCAAAGTACCAAGTATAAGTTTAAGAAAATGGTGTAGCAACGATAACATTTTCTCAGTTAACTCTACAAGAAATGAGACATTAAACGTCCAAAATATGAAGTGCCATAACCACAAAAGACTGTACCAAGGACAAAGTGTACCGGTAACTGCTGAGCAAGAGTTCTCAGATATGTGAGTTCATCATCTCTCAATTGAGGCCTGACATTACGAGGACAAAGCCTAAATGGAGGCTTGAATCCAGGAACTACCTCTGGCAGTAAGTCTCCATCCACGGGTAAGGGCTTCGGATACCACCAGTCAATGAATCGGGGTCCTAAGCCATCTAATAATCTATCACCTTCCCTCTCATACAATGATCGGTCAATTTGATAATTCGAGAAGTTCCTATCCATGATTAGTCCAGGTGATACAGGATGGTCATCTTCGTTCTGCTGATTAGCAATGGAATCATAGGCTTCTTCTCTAGTAGATCTGAAATTAGTCTTTCTAAACCGTCTCCTCAAAAAATAATCACATCCTCTATATGCAACAAGCCTGTCTTTCCTACTCCACACAACTAATCCTCCTGTTTTAATCTGTGCAACAGAAATGATCATGTATCAAACTCAGCACACACCATTTAGTCATGCACTACAGAATCTTTACTGCAAGATTTAGCAGTTTACCAGTTCATTCAGTATCCATGATTACTCGAAAGTCATTATGAAGCAGCCTAATTAATTATTATCATTATCTCATTTACATTGTCTCATTTGACTTTGGTGATAAACCCAGGTAGATTAATTATTCCTCCAGTCATATATTTCTCCATTAATATGCAGAGATACGATGTGATGTATCTATTCTGAGCAAATATTGATTACCGCTGACATCTTGACCGCTAAGGTTAAATGAGAACAACATAAATGGGATGGAGGGAGTACTCGAAAGCGGGTAAACAATGTCGCTTCAAATCAATCACAGTTACAAAATGAAACATACAAAGACACATTAACACACATACTCATATCATGAATGAACTTCGGAAAAGCAATCATGTATGCAACTTTGACAACAACAACAACTATCCCAGTGGCTCAATGGCTCCCACAAATTGTGAGGTAAGGGGTGGTCGGATCATGCAGTATAACCTAGTAACGCAAAGAGGCGGTTTCCAAATGACCCAAGATGAAAATTGCGAGAACACAACTACTTCATGGAAATTAAAAACGAATGATACTATACTACGGAGTATATCATAGAAAGGGTAGCAATCTGAAAATCAAACCTCAACAATTTCGCAAGCTCGATCCATATTTCTACAAAGAGGCAAATCAAACTGAAGCATAACAAGCTCATTATTAGCCCAAATAGAATGAACCTCATCAACAACACGTTCAGTAATACCTAGCTTCTTCACCTTAACCCATTTCCTCATTTTCCAAGCTTCTCCTCTCAATCTCTCTAACAATTCCTTATCTAAACTCAATTCAGCAGCAGTCACAACTTTCTCTTTCTTCACTCTTCTAAACACCATTTTCCCCTCATTTCTCTCCCACGGCATCCTCTTCTTTCGCCCGATTTCATTCTCCTCATCATCTCCCGTTAAAAACCCACCTCCCAAATCACCCCAATTTTTCTGGGTATCATCCCAATTTTTGTGGGTAGTTACCAAATGATTGTCCACCTTAAGTTGTTCAATGCTTCGAACTAACTTTTTGACAGCTTTTTTGCCCATTCTTCCACTTACTTTCTCCGTCAATGATTTATCTGATTTATTTAGGTCTGAATCGGGTGATTTTTTCTTGAATTTGGGTTTTGCGAGGTTAATTACTTCATGAGAATCAACAAGAAGAGGACCCTTCATCCATGGAGCAGTAGGCATTCGAATTTTGGTTTTATCTGGAATCGTAACTTCGCTATTTTCCTGACTGATTTTATCTTCGTCTCCATTGCTGCTGCTGCTGCTGCTGCTGTTGTTGTTGTTGGTAGGAGATGAAAAGGAGGGATTTTGGAGGAAGTAGGAAGCGGCATTTGGGGAAAGTGAATTGAGGGGTTTAGGGTTCTTGAGGGTGAATGGAAGTGATTGGAAGGGGAGTTGTGGATGGGGTATAGTCATAGAGAGGATTGCATTCATTTGAATGGAGGGATGGTGTTGTGAATTCGTGTTTGAGGATTGCATTACCAGAGTACGCAGTGGTTACTGGTTAGCTCAACTTATGTTTTTGTTTCAGCTTTCAATCCATCAGCCCCTTATCGGCCGATAGACCGTTTGCATCGGATATCCATGTGATGTACGAGTACGTGGATTGTAGGATTGGTAAATTATTTAAATCGGTTTGCCGAGTGTTTAAATCAGTTTAGTCACCTATTCTGCAGTTCACAGACTATACAACCGGATGTACAATGCTATTGTACATCCAAGGTTATTTTAGTCCTTTTCCTATTAATTTTGCAAATGAAAAAA
>VHZZ01001056.1:98953-115121 GCA_009801015.1 Silene noctiflora | reverse complement strand
TGAAGCATGCCTACTGGGTTTGCGTAGTGCCATTGATTTGAATGTAAAGAAGCTACTTGTTCATGGTGACTCATCCTTGGTCATTAACCAAGTAATAGGGTCATGGAAGATTAAAAGTGATAGTCTGGCCCCTTACCAGGTTAAGATAGAAGAGTTGGAGAAGTATTTCGACGAAATAAAGTATGTTCACTTACCAAGAGAAGAAAACCAGTTTACAGATGCCTTATCAAAACTGGCAGCCTTAGTCAACATCCCAGATCACATAGACAGTATGCCACTGTTAGTCGAACGAAGATCGTCACCATCGCATGTCAACGAGATCCATGATATCGAGGAAGATGAAAACGAACCTTGGTACACATCAATAGTGAAATTCAAAGACACGGGAGAATACCCCGATGACCTCAACGTACGTAGGAAGAGAGAATTAAGGATACTTTCGGCCAGTTCGTTAAGACCAATGATGGGCAACTGTACAAATAGACCGCACAAGGCGTTTTGTTACGATGCATTGATAGAAGGACCACAAAAAGGGTCATAGAAGAAGTTCATGATGGGGGAACGTGGACCTTACATGAATTCTCAAATGTTGACTCGAAAAATCATGAGACTTGGTTAACTATCGGACTACAGTGGAGGCAGATTGTCAACACTATGTCAAACGTTGTCACAATTGCCAAATATTTGCAAATGTACAGCATGCGCCACCGTCTATGTTGTATACCATGACATCACCTTGGCCATTTTCAACTTAGGGAATAGACATTATCGAAAAGTAAATCCCTCCGGATCGGGAGGACACTGTTTCATCCTTGTCGCAATTGACTACTTCACGAAGTGGGTAAAGACTAGGTCTTACAGAGACCTAAAGGCAAAACAAGTAGCACAATTCATTCAAAATGATATCATCTGTCGATATGGGGTATCACACGAGTTCATTAGTGAGCATGGGACCCACTTTCAAGCCGAAACTGAAATTATACTTGAAAAGTATAAGATCAAACATCATAAGCCATCACCATATAGACCACAGACAAATGGTGCAGTAGAGGCTACTAATAAGATAATTACAGTCATCTTAAAGAAAATTTTTAACAATTACAAAGATTGGCCGACAAAGATACCCTTCTCTCTATGATGATACAGAACATCAATTAGAACAGCCACGGGTGCAACCCCGTATTATTTGGTCTTTGGGATGGAAGCAGTCCAACCCATCGAATTAGAAGTACCATCCTTGAGAATCTTACTTGAGAGCCAGGTCAGATTGGGTCCAAGCTAGGTATGACTCCTTAGTGTTGCTAGATGAGCGACATTTGAATGCACTGTACCAAGTCCAACTCTATCAGAAGAGGATAGAAATAACTTTTAACAAAAAGGTGAGACCTCGAGGAATTAAGGAAGGAAATTTGGTGTGAAAGTCGGTTCGTGCTTTATTACCAGTGGACCCACGAGGTAAATTCAAACCAAATTGGGCAGGCCCTTAATTGGTGAAGATCCTGACAGGAGGAGCGGTCCGATTGACTGATCTGGATGGGAATGACTTCTCAAATCTAACGAATTTGGATCAATTGAAGAAATACTATCCTTAAGGCCTCATTCTCAAATGTTATGAAATAATATTTGGATTGCATTGTATTTGAGTCAAGTTGTTTTCAAAGTTTGGCATTTGTTGCCACTGCATTTTAAGTTGTAAGAACTACGGCTTTGGTTTGATTCTGTTGAAAAACAGATATGTAGGCAAATCTTGATAAGAGTACAACCACACAAATAATGTAATTCAAATGTAGAAACTGGGAATTTCTAATAAAATAGTATTTGTTTTATTTCAATAAATTCCGGGCTAGGCCCATTATAATCATTCAAAAGGAAAGCAAAACCACATAATAATAATAATAACAGGTAATAAATTATAGCTTTTAGCCCATCGATAGCTGAATCCTATAACCTCTCACGGCGAGACGAAGTCTCACCCATCATCACTCTGGTCCGTTTATTTGGAGGAACTACACTTTCTTCACCTGTCTCTTGCACTCGGTCGAGGACCCAGTCGTTCGGCCAAAGTAGGCCCCTCGTCCAGCCGAACACCCAGTCTACCTCATACACTCGAACTCCTAGGACTAGTCCTATTAGTCGTGTCAGTCCTAGTCTCAGGCTCAGTTGTAAGAAGAGTCGGTCTGGTGAAGAATTCTCGATTTCTGAGAGCCTTTTCGTGTTTCTTCCAGTCCACAACATCATCCTTGTACAACCTTCTCCTAGTTTCAAATGATGTCTCAGTAGTCCATTTGAGATATAATTGAGATACCCAAGTTGAAGCAGTGGGCTCAAGAAGAGCCCAAGTAGTCCTGCGATGCTAGGAACTGAGCCAAGTCTGGCACCGAGCACGAGTAATGTCGAATGGGAGGCCTTGTGCGGCCTCGATAATAGGAACCACCTGTTTTCGACCATACTGATGAAGAATTCGGTCAATACTGATGAAGAATTCGGTCAGGGTAAATGTATATGGATCGATCCAAGCCCAATCAAGTGATGTAGCGCGTCCTATCAACATCAAGAAGCCCAGTAAGAAAGCCCAGGAGAAGCCATGGCAAAGACCACCAAACATGTGACCCAATCCTAGTGGTTAGCATTTCACGCCAGTAATTGGATCCCTTCTTTAGTGCAAATCGAGAAGTACGGTTGCAGATGCTCCTAACTCGGTATTTCATTGGATCATTTGATGGGTCAATCAAGCCAAGTCTTTCCATCAACCAAACCTGTCAAAAAAGAGAGATGAAAAAAAAGAAAGAAAAAAAGGAAGACGAAAAAAACGAAAAAAAAAAGAAAAGACGAAAAAAAAATGAAAAAGAGAGGAACAAATAGAAACCTGAAGAAGACGGGTTGATCCAGTGAAAGGAGCATTCGGGTTGATCTTACGGAGATCCAAACCCCTAAGTGTCTCGGCCAAAATGATCGGGGCTAGGTTAGCATGCCTCTTCATTTGTTCTACAATCCTAATCAAAGGGCTTTACCTTGACCCGTTGCAACATCCATATACCCCTCGAAGCAGTACAGGTGTAACATTATCAAACCAAAGGCCCATCGACTATACACAGTGGCAATGGCAGGATTATTTGCATTTCGAAAGATATGAACTAGAGCATTCAAGTCCACTTGCTCTCCTTTAATCACAGCATGAGCCTCCTTGCGAGTTAGGCCCAGATATTCACAGTATACTCTAACCCAATCAGCAGTAAAATCAGGAACATCAGGCTCTTGTGTTACTTTACATCCCCCTAAGATGGTGAATTCTTCGGGAAGAGGACAGATTTCCCCTTCAGGAAAAGCAAAGACATGGTGATTTGGATCCCACTTTCTCAAGCATTCAGCTAGAAAGGCAGTTTGAGGAATAATTTGGACATAGGGAATTATTGGTTGAATACCAGCATCTATCAGGGCTTGGGTCTCTCACCCTTTGGAATCATTAGCCCAATCCTTCATGGCTCCTACTAGAGAATTCATATTTTCTAGAGAGAGTTTTTAAGAGAAAGAAGTTGAGGAAAGAATTGTTTTTCTCCTTTCTATGTCTCCCCTTCCTTATATAGGGAAAAAGTTGGAGATTCCTTGTGATTTTAGGAAACTCAATATTTTGGAATTCTATCGGGTTTAAGAAACTTTGAGTTAAAGACTTAAGGAAACCCAATCATAGCAGATCTAAGGAAGTCAACTCCTTGTGCAGGTCGGTCGCCGTGTAGCCTCGGGATGCGTGCCAATCCATCCCACCTACCATCATTTGACCCATTTGCAGCCGGAATGGCTAATGTACATTTCCACCCCCAGCAAGTCAACATTTGAGTTAAAACCCGTACACACTTACCGATTTTTATTTTTCTTTTTGTTTAAGGGTAGCGGGCTATGCCCACCTCATTTCTGGGTCCCTATCATAATTACAAGTCTCGTGTCGCATTTCAAATGCAAGTCGAGTCTAACGACCCACATTTCAAAAAAACGACATTCCAAAAACTTTTTTCGAAATTGTCATTTCAAGATTGAAGATCATTTTCAATTCGGGTCGACGATCCATTATCAATTTCAAATTTTCAATTTCAAAATCGAAGATCATTTTCAATTCGGGTCGACGACCCATTATCAATTTCAATATCCATTTCAAGATCGAAGATCATTTTCAATCGGGTCGACGACTCATTATTAATTTCAACATTCAATTTCAAGATCGAAGATCATTTTCAATTTAGGTCGACGACCCATTATCAATTTCAATATCCATTTCAAGATCGAAGATCATTTTCAATTCGGATCGACGACCCATTATCAATTTCAACATTCAAATTCAAGATCGAAGATCATTTTCAATTTCAAAATGTTGTTCCGGTCGATGACCCATTATCAATTTCAAGATCGAAGATCATTTCAAAATGTTATCCGGGTCGATGCACCCATTTCAAGAACAATGTTCAGGTCGAGGACCTATCCCTTTTCAAATGTTTGTTTTGCAACCCGTGTCAATGACATTTTCATTACATGATATATATGTTACATGAATTTTCTACCAAGTTTGAGCAGGTACACTCCAATGAGGGCTCTATAGCCGTAGGCTCCAGAGACCATTATGCAAATGGAAGAATTCCACAACTGAAAGCAAATGACAAAAGGGATGACAACCTCCTTTTGGAAAACCCATCCATTTGGGCCGAAACAGCATAAAGCTACGGGAAAGGCAGAATGCCGAACTACGACGCGGGTTTGATTCCGTCATAAACGGATATGTAGGCGCCTAAGGATAAGGCTCAACCCACCATTTATGCAAGTTGATGAAAGTGGTGAAACCACAGATCAAGACCAAAATAATGAAGTAGCAATGAAAAAACAGAGGCGTCCAGAACCGTGTTTCAGGTTATATCTCTTCTTATGGCTGGCGAGCTTAGATACGCAAGTCTAATGGACTCTAAATGACCCGCGGAATCCTCATGTCATTGGACTTGGGGTATACTTTGATTTCACTCTGTCCAAGCTCAGTCAAAGTGGGGGCTCTGCAGATACCCGTATCTGTCGATATTGGCGTTTATAGGAACTCGTCAAACACCCGATGATGATAGGACAACATGTACTTCAAGTTGGTCATATCTTTATTTAAGTTTTTTTTACGATGTAAAAAGGACGTTGTCGATGAAACATTTTATTAATGAAATTTTTAAATGTTTTATTCGTTTGTTTTAATTTAAATGAAATTTAAATTAATTTGTTTCAAATTCATTTTATTTATTTAATTTGAATTTATTTTCCTTCAAAATATTTATTTTATTGAAAATAAAATAATATTTATTTTATTCAATTTTATTTGAAAATCGAATTTCGAAAGTTTTGGAAAAAAACGAGTTGAAAACTCGATTGTGCAAGTGTTTTAAGGCTCGATTGTAACTCAATTTTTAAGCCTGTTTTCTTTACGAGTTAGCACGAATTTTGACTACCCCAACCCAATTACCCATCCAACCCCATTGACCCACCTTCTACCCTACTTAACCCAACCCAATTTCGTCCCAAACCAACCCGACACCATTAGCCCTTAAACCCGCGTTGACAACCCTCCAAACTCAACCCATTCGACGACCCAAACACCACCCAATCCTACCCCTCTCTAGCCCAACCAAGCCACCAATGTCTAGCCCACATATCCAACAACAAACCCCAGCAAAGCCACCATCCAAACCCGTCCAAAACCTCACTCAAACAGCCCACCCAACACGCGCATATAAGCAGCTCATACTCTGTTTTTACCGTGTGTTTTCGAGTTCAATTGGAGCTCAATTCCTCCATTCTAAGCTTCCCCACTTATCTAACCTAACCCTAATACCTTACCCCCTAATAAAACTAAGAAAACCCTATCCCAATCCCATTCAAACCGAGTCCTAACCACATCCAAACACAAATCCAGAAAACCAAATCCCTTGAACAAACCCGATTTCTATCCTTATAATTACCCATATACCTCGACCATTAGTAAAATAGGAAGCATCCATTAGAAAGTACACATATCATACTCAGCATAAACAAGAAAAAATCTAGCAAAAAATCCTAAGGAGAGGCCTCGACAGCCGCACGAAAAGAGGGCATACAATTTCTGTTTTTGTGTTTTTGCCTTGACTTCTACCTCGTATTTGGTGCCTATTCTTTATCAACGAGCAGCAAAGCTTTACGCTTTCACAAAATTCACACTTTATAGTTTCCACAACATCTTTCAAATCTCGTTTTTGTTAAGAAACGAAGTCGTGGTGAGCGTTACAAAATCGTTGTGCAAATCGTGTTTTGTGACGTGATATTCAAGTTTCAATTTTGCAAATATCAATTGTTTTCGTCGAAGATGGCCCCTCGGGATAAAACCTTACAATCGATTACGATCTAAGATATTGATGAACGATACATGTAAGTTGAGGTTGTAAAAATTCCTTCGCTTTCCTCTTTATTTCGTTATTTTATCGTTTTTGTCAATTATTATCGTTCTTATCATTTTGTTCTTATTATTTCATCAATATTATTGTTTTATCGTTATTGAATGAAGGAGAATGGGATAATATTTGTATGAATGTCGATGGATTTGTTTTCTGTAGGATAGATCATCTTATGGTTAACATTGTATTGTTTATAACATGTTTAATTGTTTTAATCGTTAATTTGATTCGTTCTTGTTTGAATTAGAATAATTTGAGCATGATATGATTAGATCTATGATTAAGGCTGTTTTAATATGTCAAAGTTTGCATCTTTAATTATTTACTCATCTTA
Organism: Silene noctiflora; assembly: GCA_009801015.1. Lineage (NCBI taxonomy): Eukaryota > Viridiplantae > Streptophyta > Magnoliopsida > Caryophyllales > Caryophyllaceae > Silene > Silene noctiflora. The sequence goes on along the minus strand of VHZZ01001056.1, from coordinate 108,341 downwards.
TTTGATTTCCTTAACATGTTTTATTTAATTATCGTGTTTGTTAAATTGTTTAGCATGTTTAGTCTAGTTATGAAATAATTAGATTAAAAGATCGTCTTACTTGCTAATATGTTATATGCCACGGTTTTTGGGTCCTTTTAATGTGTTTAATTTGACTCATATGATTTGTTTCACATGCTTGTTCAATTAATTAGAACTATTAATTAGGGTTGCATGAAATCGCGTAAATTAGAATCGTTTGCGTCGGTTTATTTCTTGATATGTGTGCCCCGTGTATATGCCATGAGTTTGCATGTCATTAGCTAGAATTGGTCTAGTTTTATGTATGCTTAATATGTCTTACATGTTAGAATTGCACGTTTGGTTCTATTTGTTTTAATTAAGAATTAATTGAAACCGTTTAACATGTTTAATCAATTTTCGTGATTTACTTGAAAAGTTTACTTATGAGATGATTTAAATATGTCATGATATGTTTTAGGGGCTGTTTTAGACATTAAATTAGTCCTTTTCATTTGTCTTAAGCATGTTTAATTGTTTATGAAATAATTAGTTGTTTATATGCTTAATTGTTTATCGCATGCTTTGAATTATCGCATGTCACTTGAATGAACCCCGACTTGACTTAGAATAGGCCAAGTAGGACCCATGTGGGGCCGTGAGGTCTCGGGAGACGTGCCCTAAGGCCACGACTTTTCTCTGATTCATTTGTCATCTTATTTGTAATATCGTATGTTTAATTGTTATTTGTTTTATTAAAATTATCGCAATGAGCTAACAATTAATGCAGCACCGCTACATTAAGTTGATTTCTAATCTCTCTTTTGGTTGTGTACTTTTTACTAGAATAGTTAAATGAACATTCACATGCTGAAATAACTTGACAAGTTAAATGTGCATTAAATCGACATAGAATCAATGTCACATGTTAGGGTTTAAAACAATGATTGCATTTTCGCATGTAATACATAGCCAAATCGCCATTGTTTTTCTTAGTAGAGACCGTTATTGTGACGGGCGGGGTTGGGAGTTAATTAATAAAATTAATCAAGCTTCCCAACACGTAATCTCACAAGGATCTGTAATCTCTAATTTGGTTTCTAAATTCCATTTAAAAATTTAGTGGCGACTCTTTTCAAAAAGGCTAAAAAATGTTTTTATGAAATAAAGGCATTACCGTGGGCGATTTCCTTCATCCACATATCTCTTCTTTCAGGACGACTCATTGAGACACTAATATTTACATTATTATAGGTCTCGGGATCACATGAATCATCTTGTTTATTTAACCTTGATCTTTTTGAACTTTCACTACTTTGAATTGCAACTTCTTCTTCATTTTGAAGGTTTGGGTTTATGTTGATACTTAATTTTGGATATTTACTCAAAACATTATTAAAAGCGTCCAAAACAGTATACATACCTCCCGTTTCTTGGTTAAACAATTTTTGAGCTTGATCAATCTTTCTCGTTTTCACCGCTCTTTTTCCGACTAAGCACCCCCTGTAGCAACCAAGCCACTTGTTGGCTTGCTCGAATAATTTTGTTTGTTAACACCTCAAAGCTTCTTTATTTAGGGTGCTAATTTCATTTGGATTTTCTATTCGAGAATTCTCATACAAATTTAATACAGCTTTCCATCTCATGATATCTTTTTGATTTTTCTCAAGTATGGGATTAGTGCTACAAATACACCAAGCCAACATTAGAGCTTCATCTTCTTTTGCGGTCCATAGAATATATTCACTCCGATTTGTTGATCTTTTTTTCTTGTTAGTAGCCGAAGAAGGAGACGACAAAGTTTGCTCTCCTGAACCTTGAAGATAAACAAATTCCGAATATGTTTGAGAATTTGAATATTCAGAATTAAGATGATATTCTTCGAAATTAAAATATTCTTGAGAAGTTGGATAATCATTGGAATTTAGCAAATTCATAAACTCGTTATTCATTAGATTTTGTATAATTATGAAATTAAATATTACACGTAAATATGAATTTTTGTAGTTTTGTATGTGATTTTTTGAATTAATACAATAAAATAGGAGAAATAGAGAAACTTAGAAATTATATCCAAAAAATGTCAAATTTGATCTCTTTTTATTAGGGGTGAAAAAAATATAGTTGTTGTTAATTATTTTTTATATATATAAATTAATTATGTATAAGATTTAGCGGTTAATTATACGTTGGAAAGAAAATAGCCGTTTAGTACAATTTGACAGCAATAGTGAATACTTACCTCCTGCAACTTTCACACCTACACTAATCTATACTACACATCTACTCCTAGTTGGCATCACCTCATTGGCTTTCACTTTTTTTTTTGTCTCCTTCATACAAGGTCTTGAAAGTGTTCTAGGAGGTCCAAATTGGACCGCATGGACCTAGTTTATTCAAAAGTGTTCCACCCTTTTTTTTATTTGTAATCTTTTTGTCTTTATTCAAGACCTAGACCTACTTAGCTAAACTATAAACGTAGTCTTAATGCATTCAAGTATTCAACTAATGCTCTTATGCTAGCTTTTAAATTATATATTTATAGACAATTCTTCGTTTGGCAAGAAATTTAACTTCGGTCATTATTTCACTTGAAAATTTGAGAACAATACGTTTATTGTTTTGAAAAATGAATCAATTATTTATAATAGCTAGAAATTTGAAGAGTCCAGACTTATGAAATAAAAGTAGTATTGTTTATGAAAAAATGGTCAACCATGATGTATTCAAGTATTCAACTAATGCTCTTATGCTAGTTTTTTTAATTACATATTTATAGACGACTCTTCGTTTGAAAAAAATTTAACTCCACTCATTATTTCACTTGAAAATTTGAGGACAATATGATCAATGTTTTGAAAAATGAATCAATTATTTGTAAATAGCTAGAAATTTGAAGAGTCGGAACTTATGACATGCAAGTATTATTGGTTATGCCATCTTAATCAATTAATTAATTAATTATAGGATTAGACAAATAATACAAAACTCTTAGTTCTAAGAGATACTAAGGCTGCCACGTGTCACAATATGATGATCAAGATATACTTTTTATGTTATTATATAGATATAGATTAGTTTGAATGTCCATTGAGCTTATACCCATTATGGTCGTAATATATGTAATTAGGGTGTTGATAAACCCATCATTTATGTACTCCCTATGTACTCCTTCATCAAGGAATAACATGGATCTCTCTTCTCTTTCTCAATCTATTTTCCATGAATTCTCTCTTATTGTTTATTCTCTTCCTTATTCTATAACATATGGTATATTGTTAATACGAGAATATGTAAAACAGAGCATATAATAATTTAATCATTGTTGAAAATAATTTAAACAAAATCTGAGACACCCGCCTATTCGAGAATTAAAAAAATATTGTATTTCATAAAGACGGAGACAATAAGACATCTTCTTCTTATGTTTTTATTTTATTATATTTTTTTAGGGTTATTTTATGAGAATAATTCAACCTAAGACCTCTCTTTTCATATTAATCTAACCTAATGTTTAACTGAGAAAAATCTAAACTTAAACATCATTTAACTTATATTGAACTTTTGAAAAGACAACCTGAAGAGCCGGTTACCTTTAATATAATGAGTAACTTACTCACCCCCATTGTCTTTCTTTTACTGTAAAAACAAAATTCAATTCGATCTACCCCTTCAATCAAAGATTGTGGTGGACGATGAATCAATCGCTAAGCTCCCACACACCACACAACAACTAAGCTTCCACGCCCTACCCACTACCACCAACACCAACCAGATCACTGACAGTAATCCACTCAACCCTCCTCTTTAGTCCCAAACTTCAACCTGACCCCTTCTAATCACCACCGAACGCCGATGACAGTGGACCCCACACAAATACATCTCAATCCCTAATCTCTCCTAACACCATCAACCACCATACCTATCTGACAGATTAGAAGCCCTGCGACTCCAGAACTGTGTTGACAAATCAATTGATACGAAATAGACAAACATTTGCGTGATTGAATTTGCTTGAAAAGGCAGGTGACCTACCCAAATCCATGTTTAAACTAATGATTTTTACAAAATTTGAACCTCTTTTGAGAAGCAAACTGTACAAAAACAAATGCAATAGGTAAGAAATATAAACATTCAACAGAAAGCATACAAAAAATGTCAATTGAATAAATTTTGTTTAGCTAGATTTCCGAACAATAGTCCATTGTCGTCGACGAACCATTTTCCCTCAAATTTGCATTTAAACTCCACTGTTGTTGACATCAAATTGGCACGCACCACCATTAGAAACTTCTCGAAATCGACGCCGCATATCACCAGTATGGCTACCGGTGTTTTCGTCTGATATTTAGCCAGTAATTTCGCCGGCGGTGAGGTTGTCGCTGGTATTGATTAATTAAGAATGATTAACTTAACCGCTTGGTGATGTTGGTGTGGTTGTGTTTTATTGATTAATTAAGGGATTGTAGAGAGAATGAACAAATGAAAAGGGAAGGAGGAAGAAGGGAGAAGAAGAAATGAAAAAAAAAAACAAAAAAAAGAAAAGAAAAAGATAGATCCATATAGTCACCTGTTAGGCAACCGGTGCTGTCAGGTAAAATATGAGATCGGTTCCATATAAGTTAAATGATGTCAAAGTTTGTATTTTTCTCAGTTAAACATTAGGTTGGATTAATACAATAAGAGGAGCCTTAGGTTGGATTATTCCCATGAAATAACCTTTTTTTATGATGGTTATTAATTTAACAGAACTTTTATCATTAAATGGTATTGAAATAAATTTGCAAACAAGTATACCTTTGGTAATATTTAATCATATATTTTTATAAAATAAAATTTATTTTGTAATTCTCCCAAAAAAAAAGGCTTTGCCATCATTCACGGCTATGCTAGTACACTATGTGCAACTCCAATTATACGGTTTTTCGGTTTCACATGTCACCGCGGACGTTAGCTTACCCAACCTACTTCTAAATCCTGGATCAGCCTCTGGATAAAGGGGTAATTTGGAGGAACGGGACAGGATGGATTTGGAAGAATGATAAATCCTTGTTTGGATAAAATAAAAAAGGAGGGAAAGGGAGGGGAGGGGGAAGGAGAGAAGAGAAAAGAAGGGGAGGGAAAGGAGAATGAAGGAGGTCATTTTCCTTGCAAATCTTGCATATGTTAGTGGGAAAATAATCTGCCTTGTAGGAGAGATCCATTTTCTCTCCCCTACAAATCTCTCTACCATTATTTCGCTAACCAAACAATGAATTTTTCATCCTTCTAATTCTCTTTCCCTCCAAATCTTTCAATAACACCCCCTTCTTACCCGGCTAAGGTAATCGGGAGATGTTACCGTCTCAGTTTCCCGAGGCAGTGAAATCGGAATTACGAATAAGAAACACTTTATATAAATGACATATTTAATGAGCTACATACATAAATAATGAATAACAAGTGATCTATACATTATACAACTCACCTATCAACCACGTCATCTATCATCTAACTAAGCAACTCGACTCCAAGGCCCAGAACGCGTCCCATCTCCCGCATGATACCAAAACATAACCTGTAAACAGACTGGTCGATCTCCATATGATCGTAAATATCATATGGATCAACACAGGCTACCTCGAAAATAGATGACAATTTACACAGTACATAACCACACACGGTCAGTTTCAATAATACAATTAAACATGAAAGACGATATGCATGAATATAAAATGCAATTATGAACGCACAATCACAAGTCCACGATCACCACTACTCCGCAACCCACACACCAGTGCCAGGAACACGTCCACGACAACCACAACTCGGGGATGACATCGAAGCACTGCCCACAAAAAAGTCCGACCGTAGTCCGTAAAACAGGTACTCGGGACACGCTCGTGGTACCGAGACTGGACTCTAATCGGACCCCTACCAAACGACGTGCCTCAATCACACGTGTCCCTCCATGACTCAAGTCATTAATGTGCACATCCCTCTTGGAGTGGGAAGGTCGAAGATGCGACCCAAGCGTAAGACGGTCTCCAAACCATTTTACGTCTCCTCAACAACAACGTATCACCACCACAACTCTTCCAACATCCTCTACAATCACATATAATATAATATGCAATACAATATGCCAACACATATTTTCACATGTGCAATAATCATTAAACATGCTTCTTTCTTATATGAAATGGATACCAATTAAGCCAATTACTCATGTTAACTAACAATCAAAGAGATACTTCAAGACATACTCCCCAATTAACATGTTATAATGCAATCCCCTCCATTACCACCATCTACTAAGACACAATCACCAAATTAAATGTTATAATGCAAACTCAATGATATCATGAACCAACATTAACCACCAATTATCATGCCACCATGAAGTATTGATATTAATATGAGACTAATAATTTTTACCCACAACAATCATGTTGTAATGCAATAACAATACAATAATGACATATGTAACCATTCATACTTAATGAAACCGAGTAGGAAAATTCTACCTTTTAGAAATCCTCTAATTAGCATAAGCAAAAACACTAATCCTCCTCTAACAAACCACATACTATAATTAAATAAGTAACTTCTATCACAATTATGTCTTACAACAATAAAATACTCTTAGTTCTTTAACTAAACCATTTAATTACCCTAAACCCTAATGAAATCCTCATAAGACCAAACCCCCAAAAATCTAGGGTTACTAATGTAGATACCTCGTTTCTGCACCTCCCGCCAAACACCCAGTGATGATTGGGCCGCATGTTTAGCATACAGAGCGATTTTATAACATTTCGTAAATTCGTCGAGAAGTGGTAGCTCAAATAGTCGTGTCAACCCCTTAGTCATCATCTACGTGACGATACGGTCGTTTTTGGCAGTAATTAAAGTACATTTGGAGTCCAGGACAAAAACCGTCTTCAATTTCTAAAACCGTCATAAAACCGAGTCGGAATATTCTGGAGTTTTCCTAAATATTATTTTATTACTTTAAAATCTCGAAAATATCTTGCCTTGCGGAATAAGGAAGCCTACATCTTCCCTAATTCCTAATTTAAACCGCGAAAATCTTTCTTGCTGAGGAGGAAAAGCCTGAGGAGAGGACGCAGGGGGTACTACGCCTCTTGGTAAGGTCGCAGGATCTGCTGTGCCCTTTTCTAGGCTCGTTTTCGTCAGTTTCCAGAATATTTCCGGATTCTTTTCCAAATTTTATCTTTTTTCTAAATTTACACCTCGTGATTAGCATAAATAGAAGCCTCCGCCTCATATATTCTTCACGCGAGTGTCCGCGCGTTCTATTTTCTCGTTGCATTATAAGACCGTGCTATTGCTTTTGACGCCTATGTGCTTGGTCTACTCGACCACGTAAGCCTAGATCATTCTAGGTACCAGTCTCTTTGCATAAGACCGACCAATTTGATCAACTACGCTCAATTTAATCAAATTCGTTTTCCAAATCTTTTTTTCAAGGGCATCTTTCGAATCTACATCGACTCGAAACGATTATTTAATAAATCTCACTTCGTAAACATGTAAGTCTGAGGGTGTAAATCCTAATTTGTACTTTTATTTCCCGTTTCTATAATTTATGTAAGGATTTATGTCATGAATATGCTCAAAACCATTTCCAAATCATAGTTTTTAAACCGTTTTTGACGAATCCGCAGAGAAAGTTCGTCGAGAAGGAACGCAAGAGCTGTTGCGCCTTCTGGAATAGTCGCAGCATCCGCAACGCCTATTCCAGAGGCTGCTTAGTTGCTGTTGCTCTCCTTCTTCTTCCTCGAGTATTAGGTGTTTCGTCTTTCCTTCTTTGTTTCGTTTTCTCCTTTTCAAATCTTCATAAATTTCCAGTTTCTTAACTTATTTTATAAAATTCTTTTGACCTAGATCCCTTATAATTCAATATTTGCGGGTTTTTCGTCATTTATTCAAACCCGGATTTCAATGGTTCGGTTTTCCCATATCAAATCATTAAAATTCATCTTTTGTACATGTTTTATTTAGGCTTTATGACGTTTTTATGTAAATAATTTGTATAAACCACTTCAAATTCGAGTTGCATATCAATAATACGTCTTAAATCAACTAACTAACAATAACAACCCGCGGGTCTGGCTTTCACAGTCATAACCCAACTCAAGAATAGAAGCACGGTCTGATGCGCCTCTTCTAGAGGACGCACCAGATGCTGCGCCTGTTCTGGATTGGCTTCTGCCTCTGAACTCGTCTTGTTTTGACCTAGGCTTAATATTAGGATTCTAATCGACTATTATCCATATTATCACTACGTATTCTTTTTTAATCTATTTCCTTTTCATTTTCTTTTCTTTATATTCTCTTGAGCGTATTTATGACGTAAATTCATAAAACTCGCCGTAATTTATTTCTTTGTAATTTATACTTTATCTCCCATTGTATGATTTATTTATTTGACTTTTTCACATGTAAATGCATGTAAATTCTTCACTACGACCCAATTGTTTGCTAAAATTATATGCTTAACCGACTTAGTCTAATATTCACATGCTAGGATTAAAACGTCGATGTTGCATTACATACATATAATTGACAACATATCATGTATAGATGATTTCCCTGATCATTAGTAGAGGCCGCTATCGAGAATAGGTATTCAAATAAAGAACTTTTTGATATGTACCCTCATCCCTTACTCACATATCTGTGAACATCCTTATTCAATGGCATCGCGAGAGTCATTCTAGACATAGAATGCTAAGGGTAACGAATTTCTTTGTATTCATGTCACTACTTTGTGTCCTGACATGGCATGAGATATTCAAATGGTTCCAATTTACCACAAAAATTGGTGGCGACTCCACAAATGCAGGCTTGTTCAAACCATTCACCAATTTCAATGCCTTTCAATTCGGTAACAGCTCATGATGACGTGCTATGGTTCACCAAGGTTCCGTGAGATAAGTGCCGCCACTTCAAAATCAAAACGCGCGGGTGACCTGGTCCACAGTTTGGCGACTCTGCTGGGGATGATACACTTAGATTTGGTCTAGTGTTACCCAGGGTGAAACTTGAACAAGGTTAGGGATAGTTTATATACGACAGTTGTTGATTTTCATTACTCGGCCTTCTTAGATTGTCTCTTCTAGCCTTCCTAGGCCTTTAACCAAACCAATTCGACCAATTGTCCCGTCTCAATGGTGCAAATTTTTATTTTTCCCTAGTAGATGGATAACGATTGACGTCAACCACACCACAATGCTTACTCATGTAACACCCCCATTTATTCAGTAGCCTTACTAGACATTCCCGCTTGAATAAGGATGTTACCATCTCGGTTTCCCGAGGTAGTAAGATCAAAGTATAGCAATCCAAAGGAAAACATATAAATTTATATAACTTTAAAAAC
>VHZZ01001056.1:24536-37074 GCA_009801015.1 Silene noctiflora | reverse complement strand
GAATGAACAAAGCAATGATCTCTTGAGAGGTTTTTGTGAAAGTTTAGAGTTACGAAATAATGAAAAAGGCGTCGGTTATGATTAATTATTAAACTTGCGTTATTAACAAAACCTAACTTAATCGGCCCGCATTGTCAACTTACTCAATCGAGTAAGGAGGTTACTTGATTGAGTGGTCCTTACTCGATCAAGTCCCCCTAGTACTCGATCGAGTACCACACTCACATACTCTGACTCTAAAAGACATAAACTTACTCGATAGAGTAAGCCCTACTCGGTCGAGTCACCAAAGGCAGGGAAAACCGTAGTATTACATAAACGTTGTTACGTTGTGTAATACTGCAACGGTTTCTAGGAAACCGTTGTTATATTTTATATTGACAATGGATTTGAACCCGTTGTCATTTCATTTAAATAAAAGTATAATCATGAGAGAAAAAAATGTTATTAAGCTTGATAAGTCCATTTTATATACGAATTTACCCCCTTTATTAGCTCGGTTTCTCATGATTTTTGCACTAATATTAGTGGTTATTTGAGCTAATCTCGTGTTCTAGATGTGTCGCTTGTACTTAATGTATTTTGTAGGATATATAGCTTTTGATAGCTAAATCCCATCAAAAGAGCAAGTATCGAGTTCACAAAGCTAAGTGGAAATTGGATTGAATCATGTTTGATCATACAAGCACAAATGTTGGAAGAAATGATCAAGTGTTGAAAGAAATGGTCCAAATGATTATAAATGGCAAAGTGTAAGCAATTGAGATTAAGCCCAAAAAGGAAGTCTAAGTAACACATGTGGAAAATGCAACTTAGGATCCCTCAAAGATTCCACAAAAATACATTTACCCGGGTGATTAAAGGAGCCTTAAAGCATAAACTTTGGATTCCCAAGCCATTTAATATGGCTTTTAAAGCCATAAACCGAGACTCCCACGTCCCCGATCGGGGTTGACCAAACCTAGGATTCTTTTGGTTCTTTACGTTTCATCTTGTAATCACTCTCTTACACACATTTTCATTCTCTTACATTCTCATTTTCTCTTGTAATTTCTCTTAAGTTCTTAGCATTTTCAAGAATAGTTTACATTTTGTATTCAATCTTTAAGTTCTTAATACAATTCACGCTCAAGTTCAAGTTCGTTGTTCTTCATTTGCAATTTCATTTTGGTAATTCTTTTCCTTCTAGTTATTTCATTATTGGTTACATTAATTAGTTTATTTAGTTATTCTATTTTCATTCTGTTATTTAGTTATTATTTAGTTGCTAGATTTCTATATTCATATTAGTAATCAAAGTTACATTCTCATGCAATTTACAACTTACATTTCTATTATCACTAGCATATTAGTTTGTCATTTCATTCACATCATTTAGTTTATTTAATTTTATATTTCCTTTTTTTCCCTTTCAATTATTATAATCATTTCATTATGTTTATGCATTTCATTTCATATTTAGTTTGTGTTATTTACATCATGAGTGAGTAGTTTAGTTTTTTCTAGGGAATAAGGGGAGTCATGCATTAGTTATTTAAATCATGTTAGTTTAATATGTTTAATCATTGCATATTTGTCGCTACATATGTTTGTTATTTATTTGTTAATCTTTGGTAATTGATCACTACTTTAGATTAAATTTGTTAATACAATCTATAAGTCGAGAGGCACGGATTTGTATTAGACTAAACATTTTGTAGTAGATTGACCTAACCATAGCGAGAGTTCGTTAGGACCCGATCTAAGGCTTGACACTAATATCGAGAGGTGGGTGTCTCTAAGCCTAGGCTTTTATCTTTTATTATGCATTTCTAATCTAGCATGAACCATTTATCTATGCATGTGTGACCCGACCCCCTAGACTTCTTCCTTTTATATTGTTTACAACTTTTGCAATTTTGTTATCATCAACTCAACCAATAAAAAAGTAACTCGACCTAGATAAGACCAATCCATAGCAATTCATAAGGTAGACAAATTTCTCTCTGTGGTTCGACCCCTATTACTACATTCATTTGTTATTAAGGTAATTTATCTTTGCATAGGTGCGCGATAGCCTGTGTCAAAACTCAAAATTAATGTTAGGCGAAGAGAAATATTAATCAGACATCAAAAGATTGAACATCAACGAAATTAATCATATCAAACAAGAAAATGCAACACTTTAAAAAACATGTCATTGATTTCATTAGAAATAACCCAAATTGTATTACATTCATCAAACATCAAAAGAATTAAAATAATCCGGAACAATCCCAGTTAAGAGTAAAAAGCTTTTCTCACACTGCCACCAACAATTCGGAACAATATTGATTATATCGCTAATTTCGGGGCCATTAGCCTCGTATTTTTCAATAACAGATTGAACGTATGCAAGTACACGTCTTGCATGTGGAGATAAGGTAGGACGAGTACAACTCAACATATCTCTTACGACAGGCAACCTGCAAGTATCAGGCCAACGCGGGTATGAAGACGATGATGATCATGATGATGATGACGCTTGGTTGACAAGTTGGACTGCTTCAAGCCTCTTAATCCAATAATTATGTTAATGTTCAATTGATACTTTCATCAATGGGTGTTGATCAGCGAGAAGCCCGGCTAGAACCTCTTCCTCATCTGCAATCAATTTTGTAAGGGCCTCTTCGTTGTTGATTAAAGTTGGTTTAACTGCTGCCATAGGTGTTTTTTCAATTTTTTGAATGATGCTTTGACCAATGGATGATGTTAATTTTTTGAGTTGGTTTATTTAAAAGAGTGGATAGTAACAGTAAAAAAGAAATAATATAGTAACCCCTATTTAATTAATTATAATTAATAAAATGAATAAAAAAAGAAATATTTATAGTAAATATAGTAAATATATGAATTTGAATGGATAGTAACGGTCAAACTACACAATTCTCCATGCATATGCAACGGTTCATAACGAGAATGCATTAGTCAAATCATGTATACTTTATATTGACAATGGTTTGGCTAAAACCGTGTTTATTTGCTGAATTTGACAACGGTTTGGGTACAACCGTGTTTATTTGTTGAATTTGAGAACGGGTTTGCAATAACCGTTGTAAATAATTAATTAATTAGGTGATTAAAAAGAAATACTATTGAACGGTTCGTAATGAGCATGCATTGGTTAAATCATATTCATATACGGGGTATTTAATTTATACGGTTTGCAATAAACTCATACCTACTATATATACTAATGAGCATGCATTCTTATTTTATTTATTATACCGTTTCCAATACAACTCTAAACTCCTATATAAATTAGAACCCTAATTAAACTTCTAATATTCACAACAATCTAAAGTCTTCTTTTAATATATCAAATTATATATTAAAACCATATATTCATTATGTCGTCTTATTCATCTGATGAAGAATTGTGCGAACCTATTAAAGGTGTTGTACCCCAATCTAGATTTATGTATGTCAAGCCTTTGATGTGCATCATTCACAATCTCCCATACACAAAGGACGGGGATGGTAAGAGAATACTCTCTTATAACTAGACCTGGCAAAATTAACCCGACCCGAAAAGGGTGACCCGAGACCTGAAATTACCCGAAATACATCACCCGAAATTGACCCGAAAACCCGAACTGACCCGACCCGACCCGACCCGAACATGACCCGAGCTTTCTTCACCCGTAAATGACCTGACCATAAATGACCCATTATGAAACCACCCAACCCAAAAATGACCCAACAAAACATAACTCTAACGAACCGAAAAGAATTAAAATGACATTTTCTCTCTTATTCATTGACCCGAAAATGACCCGACCCGCTTGACCCGAAACTGACCCACTAACAAACCCGGAAGAGACCCGAGACCCGAAATGACCCGAGCCGACCCAAAATCAATGAAAGACCCGAACTGATCTGACCCGAACTGGCCCGACCTGTACTCGACCCGTTGACCCGATTTGCCAGGTTTACTTATAACCTTAACTGGTTAATAAGGATGATTCGGGATGCCGGATTGAATTTGGTTCAAGATATCCACCCGGCTCGTTCGCATGATGGATCGTTCAAGGGTTACGTCCTAATAGAGTTTGGCGGTGGTGAGGATCGAGAATGCTTCCGTCAAGCTCGCAAACTGGAACGAGCTTTTTATAACAATGACGCTTCAAGGCTCTGGTTTGATAACGATGATACGCTGTTGGGCCCATATTTATGGGTTGCTAATGAAGGTGACCGTGGACGAGTGGCGTATTTGTACCTACACGGTCGTAATATGAGTTCAGGACAGTTCTGTTGGAATGGGAAGACGACACAGTGGATTGGGTTCAAGGTGAAAGAGATATTTTTAGTGATATTGTCAATGCATTCTGTACGCTGTTTCCTAATTATTGGCAAGCACGATTTTTATTTTTGTTTGATATAAGTTTTCCAATCAAATTTCGTACTGCGTATGGTTTTATTTTCCATCTTGCTTCATTTGTTTAATTTTTAAAAACGCTAAAGAAAACTCTTAACAAAAAACATAAATAATAAGTAAGCTTCAATAAAATTAATATATAATGCTAAAATTAAAAATAAATACTTAATTATAAGATTCTGGTGACAATGGGTAATCTTCATGAAACTCGGTATAAAACAGGTCGACGATTGGCAGTTCATTATTGCCCAAACAAGGCACTGCCTCTGTTTCCCATTATAGAGGCACGATGGTAAGACAATGATGAGTCGTGTAATGACTCAACAGAAGATGATCAACATGGGTAGCAACCCATAGATAAGGGACTCTTTGTTTAACATCTGAATAAAAGTTCGGTTCCCCGCATCTTCCGCCCCAAATCAAGCCCCTAATTTTCTTGCCCGATGAAAAATTTCATAAGAATCGACTTTGTCAAACTTGATAAAAGCGAAGCCTTGAAAACCATGGCTGCTTGTTGACACAGAGTGGACTCTTTTAACCGCTGTATAACCGCAGTCATCATGAAGAATTACCTTCATCCACGCTAAATCCTTCATTACACCCTTTCCATTTTCAAAACGAACAGGGATATTATGCACAATGCAAGTGAAAGGATAGATGTAACGAGAACGTGATTGTGGTTCCATTAACCCAACCATATATGTGTTTGATAAATTTAGAGAGAGAATAAAGAAAGAAGTTAAGAGTATATGTTTGATAATTTTTGATAAACAACTAAAACATTAGGACGTATTTATAGTCCAAATTGAATAGTATAATGGCTACATGCATGTACAACGGCTATATATATTGTTAGAGTTATAACTTTTTGCATGCATTATTGGTCAAATAATGTTGATTCGAAAAAAAAAAATCAAAAAGTAATAACGGTTTTGATAACACCGTTCTTCAAACAAAATATAACAACGGTTTACAAACCAACCGTTTTTCATAAATATAACAACGGCTATCAACCACCGTTCTTGGTATAAAAATAGAAAACGGTTTTCTTAAAATCGTTGCTAAAAATCGATAACGCTTATACAAAACCGTTGAGAAAAATTATCTACAACGGACTTACTTGAAACCGTTGAGGATAATAGACAACAGTTTGCCAAGTTCTGTTGTAAAACAAAATTTAATAACGGTTAAAAGGAAAGTCGTTTCATTAATATTGTGCGCTTGAGGTTTCCGCCAATATTTGGGCAACGGTTATCTATATTACATTATTGTATGCAGTAACCCGTTGTTATAGGGTCGTTGTTAAAGTGCATAATCAGCGTAGTGCTTGTTCCACTGTACTTCAATCCACACTCCAATCTAGTGGTCAACCACATACTCAAGTTCCAGGGATATTTCCCAAGGATGCCATTAAACCCCATCAGAAAAAGCACCTTCCAACCACTTAAAGTAGGTATTTATTAGAAGATCCCTCTTGGGTTAGGGTATAAACTGACGAAATAAAAAGTCTTCAAAATGCTAGCTCAAGCAAACAATCGAAAGCATCAGGGTATCCAAATGCAACCATATCCCCCTACACTAAATGTGTATTTTGTTAAAGAGGGAGATCATGAATCCTTTCATGGGTTTCCTGAACCATGGGCATGCGAAGGCAATAAGCTAGCCGGAATTGAATTATTTCATGACTGTTACTTCATTCTCCAAGAAACGGTTCCTACCGTCAAAGCTCATCCGACTCCTTGTCTCGGCGAGCAAGCTGTTAGCCTTATATTTGGGGAAAATCGATTTGTAAGGGAAGCGCGAGACGAGATTATTACCATGATATTACGGGATGACCATTTTGACCCACAACTCTCATTACCGATGCAGATCCAGCAAAGAAGCAGACAGGATGGAGAAATTCGATCAAGTGGACGAACAAATAAGGGAGGCTCTTTAAGCTTACGACTGGCGAAGGAGAGATGTTCAAAAGAGATACAGAAGATGACGAATTCGAGTCTAAGTTACAGTCAGAGTCGGAGTCTGAGTTCAAGTCTAGAGAAGTTGTTAGGCAGTCTCTTTCTGTTGTCACTCCCTTTCCCATCATTTCTCCTAGTTTAGTTGTTATTTGCAGTAGTTTAAGGCATGTCCCAGCAACTACTCCTCTTCCACCATTGACCAATGCTCAAATGGAGTCTTTATTTTAGATATTTTGAAATTTTAATACGAATAAACCAGATTCTATTTAACCCTCGTGTTATTTTGATTGTAATTCTGTTGATGAAGATACTGAGGATGATCCTGATCCAGACTCAATCGAATTACCTTCGTATATAATCAAATAAATACTAGAAGTGGGACAGGGGGAACCAGTTATGGAAAACACTGAACCTATTAACGTAGGAACAGGCCTAGAACCCAAGGAACTTAGGATAGGGACTACCTTAGACTCAGTCGAAAGCGCTCATTTCATCGACCTCCTCCAAGAATTCAAGGATGTTTTTGCTTGGCCTTATAAAGACATGCCAGGGATAGACCGGAATATTGCAGAACATCGAATCCCAATCAAAACAGTGAAACAGAAGCTCTGCAGAATGAGGACATAGTGGGCTCTTAAAATCAAGGAAGAAGTAGACAAGAAATCCAAAGCCGGGTTCATCAAAGTTTCCGAGTATTATGACTGGATGGCTAACGTAGTCCCCGTACCCAGAAAGGATGGGCGAATCCTGGTTTGTGTTGATTTCAGAGACCTAAACAAGGCTATCCCAAAAGACGACCTTCCATTCCCACACATCGACATATTGGTGCATAATACAGCTGATCAGGCACTTCTGTCTTTTATGGATGGGTACGCAGACTACAATCAAATCAACATGGCTGAAGAAGATATGCATAAGACAACATTCGCCACTCAGTGGGGTACCTGTTGCTATATCGTCATGCCATTTGGACTAATCAATGTTGGAGCTACATAACAACGTACTACAACAGCTTCGTTGCATGATATGATGCACAAAGAAGTAATGGTATATGTTGATGACATATCGTCAAATCCAAGGATACAAAAGGTCACACATCCAATCTTCGCAAGTTCTTTTTTTAGGTTACGCAAGTATAATATGAGACTAAATCCTCAAAAATGCGCATTTGGGGTAACTCTGGAAAACTTCTGGGATACGTAGTCAGTCAAAGGGGAATAGAGATTGATCCATCCAAGATCAAAGCTCTAGTCGAAATGCCACAACCACAGATAGAGAAAGAAGTACGAGGTTTTCTAGTTTAAGTACAGTACACAAGCCGTTTCATTTCCAAGCTCACCATGATCTGCGAGCCGATATTCAAAAAGCTTAAGAAAACGGACCACACCATGTTGAACGATGACTGTTAAAGGGCATTTGAAAGAATTAAAGAGATTTTGGCTAAACCACCCGTTCTTATGCCACCACAGAAAGACCAACCTTTGTCTCTCTACTTTACAGTCACGGAAACAGCCATGCTCGCGCAGACAATAGGGACGGAAGAAAGAGCTATCTACTACCTTAGTAAGAAGTTCTTGGAGTAAGAAACTAAATATAAACCTCTCGAAAAGATTTTCCTCGCTTTTGTGTGGGAAATGAAGAAGCTGCCTCCTTACATGCTTAGCTATTCCGTCATGGTTTACACCAAAATGGACATTATTAAGTATATATTCGAAAAACCAGATCTAAATGGTCGGCTAGCAAGATGGACTTTGATGCTTTCTGAGTTCGACCTCAAATACGTACCTTTAAAAGTCATTAAGGGACGAGCAGTGGCCGAATTCTTTACAGACAACCTTATACACGATACCCAGGTAATAGACACATGGTTATTTCCCGACGAAGATATTCTACATACTAGTATGGAGTCATGGAATCTCTACTTCGATGAAGCTTCCAACCTAATAGGATACGGCATATATGTGTTTCTCATTTCTCCTGAAGCGAGCATACACCAATTTCAGTCAAACTCGACTTCATGATAACTAATAATGCGGCAGAATATGAGGCCTGCCTTATAGGTTTGCAAGAAGCAGTTAGTTTAGGCATCAAGAGACTTCGCGTTCATGGGGATTCGTCCTTAATCATCAATCAAATAATTGGATCTTGGAAAATACGAATTGAAATTCTTGCTCCCTATCAAGCCAGGATAAACCAGGTAGCCTAATTGTTTAATCACTTACTTACCTACATTTACCAAGAGAAGAAATTCAGTTTGCAAACGCTCTTGCAAAATTTGCGTCCTTGATTAACATGCCTGATAACATGGTAAAAATGCCATTGTGCATCGAGTGACGGTCCGAGCCAGCCTATGTGCACTTCCTAACTGACGACGAGGAAAATCAGGAAGAGCCTTGGTACCAAGAAATTTTGAACTACAAACTCAACGGTGAATGTCCAACAGAAATGGACAAGAGAGGATGGAGAACTATAAGGTTGTTGGCATCCCAATACATCCTAAATCAGGAAGAGTTGTATAAAAGAACGCCACAAGGCGTCATTTTACTTTGCCTTGATCGTTCAAAAGCAAAGAAGGTTATGGAAGAAGTCCATGATGGAGAATGCGGTCCTTATATAAGTGGACCAATGATGGCAAAGAAAATCATGCGTCTAGGATACTACTGGACGACCATGGAGACAGACTATATCAAATATGTTAGATATTGCCACAATTATCAGATCTTCGGAAATGTAGAGCATGTTCTGCCCTTTATGCTATATACAATGACATCGCCTTCCCCATTCTCTACTTGGGGAATTGATATCATCGGAAAATTACCCCAGCTGGGACAGGAGGTCATTGTTACATTTTGGTGGCAATAAATTACTTCACTAAATGGGTAGAAGAAGCATCCTATACCGTTTTAACATCCAAACAAGTGGCTAAGTTCATACAAGCCAACATCATTTGTCGATACGGGTGCCCACATGAGATAATCAATGATAATGGTTTTCATTTTCAAGATGATGCTGAGCAATTATTGGCCAGATATAAGATCTTGCATCACCACTCTTCACCTTACCGACCCCAAACCAATGGATCCGTCGAAGCAACAATAAAAAATATCGTCATGATCCTAAAGAAAACGAACGAAAACTATCGTGATTGGCCTAAAAAGATACCCTTCGCTTTATAGGGATATTGAACCTCGGTCAGGACGCCCACCGGGCAACTCCTTTCTATTTAACATACGGTATGGAGGTCGTACAACCAGTTGAGTTAGAAATTACGTCTCTACGCATCCTACTCAAAATTAAAATCCCAGAAGCTGAATGGAATAGGGAAAGATATGAGGAAATCATTCTCTTGGATGAGCGACAGTTACGTGCCTTGCATAATCTTCAAATATACCAAGCACGGATTAGAAGAGCTTTCAACAAGAAGGTCAAACCTCAAAACATCAAAAAGGGAGATCTAGTCCTTAAATTTATTTGACCCCTTTTACCAGTCGACCCAAGGGGATAATTCAAACCTAAATGGGCTGGACCTTATTTAGTCAAATCAATGCTCTCATGGGGTGCAGTTAGAATCAAAGACTTAGATAGTAATGAATTTCAAACCCAACTAACCTAGACTAGCTTAAGAAATACTACCCTTAGAATAAGTCGAAACGCGCCACGCGTGACCCATGTGTCGCTCATGCGACACGTTATACACATGGCCCACGACCATTTCGGTTCCTATGCCATTTCGCTCTTGCGTTTTCGCATTTCCTACCATTCTCAGTATTGTCAACGTAACTTAATCGTATTTTCAAAGAAAGTAAAGCACCATGCTTATTCTCTACATTCATTTTAAGCTCTTGCTTCGAACATTATTTCTTTGTGCAATTTCTATTTCGAACTATGTTCTGGGTTTGGTTTCATCTCTAAGGGTGAATACGTAGGCAATCTTTCGCTGGATACAACCCGATAAGTATTTTAACTCAAAAATGTGCAAATAGAAGGAAAAGTGCTTTCACACTTTAAATTCCAAAGAATAAATAAAGGGAAATGACTAAATTTTCTTATCTAAATAAGTTGTTTATTCATTATTTAGTAATACGTCAAATAATACAAATAAAATGCTGAAATTAAATGCTACGCTAGGATTCTAAAAATCCCGCTCTTTTTTTACAACAACAATAATAAATAATACTAATATAAAGACTTAAGCTATTTTTTATTCATCCATATTCCCGTTGCCTTTGTCATTTTTCTCATATTTCTTGTTTCGGCCTCGAGGAGGACATTCTTGCGTTATCTTTGACCTAATTACTAAGGGACTCTCTCGCGGTCTCGCCTTCCCATTTATATCCACCACCATCTTCTAAGCAGAAGGAGCTCTCTTCGTCTTCTTCGTCGGACGAACAACTAGGAATCCGGCTTCCTCCTCCTTTTCAGTCAAATATTTCTGGTTTTCCTTAGCAACCTCGCAGACCTTGTAATCAACGGGCTCATGCTTCCTAAATTTCTCACGTTCTTATGACGTGCTAGCGTTGGCCCACTGCAATTAAGAGTCAGATACCCACAGCGAACCTACTGGAATAGGTATGTACCAAATGTTCATTTGGGCTCAACAAAGTGACCACTCACGACAAGAGTCGGAGGTATGCGCCAAGGCTGTCTGCGGCACAGTGTCAAGCTTCGGGATCTTTTGCCTCAAGCCAACTTGTCTCAAGAGCCTTTCAGGGAATATGTTGACCATGAACTCCAGTCCTGGAATGCGAATCGAATGCGTAGGGTCAAGGCTCCATACTCTTGTCAACGCTTTTAGATGTCACCATGGGACGATCCATCTAATAAAAGGCCCACCTTCACTCCTTAGTTTGTTTTCCCATCAATTGCAGACTCGAGTAAAATCTATCATGTAGAACCTTATCCTCATTGAAATTAATCGCGAACGGTATCCAAACACATCAATTCGATCAATCGAAGCCTTTCCATAAGCCAAATATGCAAAATTAAAAAGAAGGGTTAGAACCTATCATCCACGACACGGACAAACAAAAAAAAACAAAAACGGCCAAACAAAAAAAGAAAAGAAGAGGTCGTTTTACCTGTAAAATGATAGGACTCCCTATATAAGGTAGCTTACAGTGCGCCTTTCTGTTGTCTAAATAAAGGATGGTCTCTCCTAATACCAAGCAAGTTGGGCTCTTGCGCAACTCCATTTGCTCAATTATTCCAAGGAAGCTAGGGTCTCCCCTAATCTCAGCATCAACATGGCCCTTCAAGACAAAGCAATGTAGAAGGCAAAACCCAAATTCCCTATGCCTCGTAGCATATGAAATAGTAGGGTCCTCCCTGTCTATGAATCGGTCTACCAAATCAAACATTCTTACACTATTAGGGGTCACGAGACGATCTACCTCGGCTTTAGTCAATCCTAGGAGGTCTCTAAATTTATTTTTATACCCTTGGGAACTAGGGGCAATCCTGGAAAATTTTCTACATCCCATTCACTAACCGCTGCAAAATCCTTTGGACAAGGACAAATTTCGCCTCCCGGAAAAACAAAAACATAAAATTCAGGATTTCAATACTCAAGACAAGCATCTAAGAAGGGTCCTATCACTTTTACTTGCTTGAAGCTAATGATCGATCCAATATTAAAGGCGGCCATGTCATGTTTTTCGACATTTGAAAATTGGTTCATCCACTCCTTGAGTCGAGATTCAAAGGCATCTATATTTTATGAAAATTTATTTTTGTGAAGGCTATTGGATGTGTATGCTAAGCTACGGAATTAAAGAGGAAAGAATTGTGAGAATAGAAGCTTACCCGAGGCTTCTATTTATACTATTCGGTCTTTCCTAATTCTGCTCAGGAAGAGACCAAGCCAAGAGATGACGCAGCCCTTGCTGCGCCTTCAGGAAGTGTCGCAATTCTTGCTACACCTCTTCCTGGGGACTAGTTTCTGCAGTTTCCTGCGAAGGACTTTCTTTATCTCGTTTTAGTTATTATTTCCTATTCTTATAAGGACTTAAATATTATATTTCATAATTTTAGTATCCTTTCTAATTTCGGGCTCCTATTTTACTTCAGACTTCCGTTTCGAGACAAGATTCGTGTTGGAGTAGTGTCCTCCTCAATAGTGCGTCTACATAATAAATCTCATAAGAGGAATTTCAGGGATTATTTATTATTTGTCAGTTGATCAACG